>VMDR010004282.1:0-61842 GCA_007922815.1 Macrotus californicus
AGATCAGATTTTTCAAAGCAGTTAACTTGGTGTGCCCTTTATCATATTTGTCCTTAATTGATGGTGTGACTCTGGGGAGTTGAGAAACCTCTTTGAGTTTCAGCCTTCCTATCTCTAATTCCAGAATTAGACTAGATAATCTCTGAGGTTCAGACTTAAAATTCTGTGACACTTATTTAAAAATAACTATACCATACAGTGTTTAAAAATAATTATTAATGACTTGTGTATCCTTAAATAAAAGCAGTGTTAGAGTACTGGGAAAAAAAAACAGAGGTAGGTTTGATCCCAATAACATAGATTTGTTTGTTGGGCAAATTTACTTGGATGAGGCAGAGGAATTCATAGACCACCTGGCTCAACTTAAGGGGGGAAAAAAATCTCCAGAAATGGTGGGAGAGATGGCATGGCTTTAAAGATGAGCCATCCATCAGGTGATGGCCTTTTTTTTTTCTTTTTTCAAAAATTTCACCACGGTAAAGCAGAGCTCTGGTTACCAGCACTGCCCATTGGACTGCATGCCCATTGGACAGCAGTGCAACCCCAGGCAAAGGATGGTTTGATAGCTTTTTAAAAAAATTGTGGTAAAATACACATAACATAAAATCTGCCATTTTGATTATACAATTCAGTGGCTTAAATACATTCACACTGTTGTGTTGTGCAGCTGTCACCACTCCCCATCTTCACCGTGTAAAACTGAAACTCTGTACCATTACACAACAAATTCCCACTCTCCCTTTCTCCCGGCCTGTGGAAACCGCTGTTATACATTCTGTCCCTATGATGTTAACCTCTGTAAGTGCCTCATGTGAGTGGAATCACACACACTGTTTGTCTTTTTTTGTGACTAGTTTATTTCACTTAGTAACATCTTCAAGGTTAACCCATGTTGTAGCACATTGCAGAATTTCCTTTTCAAAGACTAAGTAATATTCCATTGTATATATGTCACATATTTTGCACATCCATTCATCTGTCAGTGGACACTTGCGTTGCGTCTTTGTGTTAGCTGTTGTGAATAATGCTGCTGTGAACATAGGTGTGCCAGTACCTCTTTAAGACCTTGCCTTTAGTTCTTTTGGGTACGTATCCAGAAGCTGGACCATATGGTATCTATTTTTAATTTTTTAAGAAACTGTTACATTGTTTTCACAGTCGCTTTGCCATTTCATGTTCCCACCAACAGTGCACAAGTGTTCTCACTTCTCACATCCTCACCACTGTACGCTGTTTTGTGATTTTTTTTTATAGTAGCCGTCCGAACAGGTGCGATGTGCTATCTCATTGTTCTGATTTGCATTTTCCCAGTGATTAGTGATGTTAGGCATCTTTTCATGTGCTTATTGGCCATTCATATATCTTCTTTGGAGAAATGTCTGTTCATATCCTTTGCCCATTTTTGAATTGGGTTGTTGATTTTTGTTGTTGTTGAGTTTTAGGAGTTCTCTATATATTCTGGACATTATTAGATGTATGATTTGTAAATGTTTCCTTCCATTCTGTGGGTTGCCTTCTTACTCGCAGATAGTTGATACTACCTTTTGATGCACAACATTTAAAAATTTTCATGAAGCCTAGTTTTATTTTTCTTTTGTTAATTGTGCCTTGAGTATCATATCTAAAAAAATCATTGCCAAATCTAATGTTGTGATGTTTTTGTCTTGTGTCTTCTGTAAGAGTTCTGTTGTTTTAAGTCTTACATCTTTTATCCATTTTGAGTTCATTTTCATGTATGATGTTAGGTGGGGCCCACTTTCATTCTTCTGCCTGTCCACTTTTTCCCGCAGTTCTTATGGTGATGGTTGTTGAATAATAGTGAACAGAACAATCATGTGATGAGAGAAATCTGTCCCTAAATTTTCAGTGCCCCATAGAACACATTGTTTGGAGCATGTTTCAAACAGAAATAAATTGCTTTTAAAACCATGTAAACTTTTCTTGGCATTCTTATTTGAAATAATCCTCTACAAGCATACCAATTTTTTTTTTATATCATTGAACTCTCTATTTGATTAACTGTGACCTGATTTAGTAAATACCTGTTAGGATATGCCTTCTCTGAAGATGTATATTAAGCTTGGAGTATGTGAGGCATCTCTTCCTCTTTAAACAGTGTTAAGTTAGGGAAGTGTCATGGTAATGTTGTGAGTGCAGTTGTCTAAGAACATTAAGAACCGTGGTCTGGATCTTTTATAACCATACAAGGCAATGTGTCTGCTTTCCTGTTTTGCATGGATGAGAAGGGAGTAAAAAACACCAAAAGAATTTTTATTGCATAGAAATATTTCCTTCCTAGCAGTGTGTGAAGCAATAATGAGCCTAAGAAACAATCTTCTATAGCAGTGGGAGAGGAAGGCAGGGAGACGGAGTGTAGGCACACAGACTCAGGGCTGGTCAGGAAGCCCCTGGTTCCAGGCCGGGCACTTCTGCGTGTCTGCACAGCCCTGTGCCCTGGGGGAGGTGCCCTTCTGTGCCTCTTCTCGCAGCCCTCTGGGCCAGGCAGGACAAGTAGTAGCTTCCTCTCTTCTGGAAGAGGAACTTGTCAAAGGCTGGGGTGCAGATAACTGGTGCAGGCAGGCGAGAGCCACATTTCCCTAATTGTTAATCTGTGGCCAGGACCAGAGGAGTATCCATTGTGTTAAGATGTTTTCTGTGGGGTAAATTACTCAGAATAGAAATCATTGCTTTAGTGTTTCCAGTGGTAACTTAAACATTGTAGACTA
The DNA here is from genome assembly GCA_007922815.1 of Macrotus californicus. Classification (NCBI taxonomy): domain Eukaryota; kingdom Metazoa; phylum Chordata; class Mammalia; order Chiroptera; family Phyllostomidae; genus Macrotus; species Macrotus californicus. Next base: position 2,727 of record VMDR010004282.1, read on the forward strand.
TCATTACTAAGACTGATGCACCCGAGCTATGGATTTGAGAACCATTGAGAATAATTATTACTCTTCAGCATATCTTAAGAGCCCATATTTTCTACCAACCTAATTTACATTGGGCCCCCTCACACATTTTTAATGCTGTGCTACTCATACTTTGTTTTCTACCATTTCCCTAAAAGTATTTCAGTTGCTGAAAAGAAATGACCAGGAATCACTTCTCAGCCTTTTGGCCAAGTTCAAGTGTAGAAATGACCATAACTCTTTTTGAGCCAAATTAGAAGTGACCTGCGGTAGTTTCAGTGAACCAAACCTGCCTCATTCTCTGGGTGTGGAAATGATGCAGTTATCAAAAAGGCACAGGCATATGCTTTATCAAATGCTCCTCTAAAGACATTTTTACGTGTGGTTTATTTTTAAACCAATTCTGGTATATATAAGAATTTAAGGTAACTATGTTATGTTTTGTGCTTTTTTATTTTCATTTATATTTTTTATATTTATTGATTTGAGAGAAATGCCAATTTGTTGTTCCACTTATCTACTCATTCATTGGTTGATTCTTGTATGTGCCTTGACTGGAGATCGAGCTGGCAACCTTGGGGTATCGGGACGACGCTTTTCAGCCAACAGAGCTGCCTGGTCAGGGCTGTGTTTTGTGCTTTTTAGTAATGAGTGAGTAGTAACCGAGTGAAGACAACCTAGAGTTGTCTATTTTCTTTGGAGGAGAGGAAATAAATATTGAGACGGAACGATAAGAGCCACCTAAGATTTTGGGGTGATGTGAGCATGGCATGTTGCCGTGGCGGGGAAACCCCAAACCATTTACTGTTATATCAGTACTTTGAAAGTGAAGAGCAGTTGCTCCTAGCGTAATGCATTTTTGGGTTTTAGGATAAAAGTGTTGCATTCCTGGGAAGATACTCCAGTGCATTCTCAGTACAATGCAAAGAAGTGTGTGGTGTGGGTTCTCTGATGTGGTTGAGAATTGGTATTGCATAGCTTTAAACGAAATGCTTTAAAGATAAAAGAAGAAAGAACAAATATGGGAAGAGGGAATACTTTATGCCATCTGCATTCTGTTAGTGGTTAAGAACAGCAAGGGCTATCAAGTCATCCCTAGTTCCAGTTCCAGCTTTGTCACCAGCTCTGAAGTTATTTAACTTATTTATGCCTTTGTATCCTCTTCTCTAAAATTAGTGGAATATCTATCTCATAGTCTAGTTGTAAGGATGATATGAACTAATGCATGTACCACCTCATATAGTGCCTAGTGTTTAAGTTCTTAGAAAGTCAGAGTTGAAGCATTTGGTAGTTGTTATTTTCATGGTACTTCAGCTCAAAGGCTTTCAGAATATTTTCCTAATAGACTCTATGCTTGATTAAGCCATAAGTGTTCCAGTAATACAAACGTTCCTTGGGAGACACACCCCTCATTCTTAAGTCATTTCTCTGTTCCTTTATGTAGCCTCCCCTCTTGTCCTAAGTGAAAATTGGTTTTTCGCTCTATGGAGGCCTCGCCTTTTCCCACTTCTCCTGATTCATTGGAAGTATTTACACATGATCTTCTGTCCATCTGCACTGTGCACTGTAGGACTCATTCCTACTTTGCTGGACGGCCTCAGTACCCGGGTAGGTCATGTCTTTTCTCCATCCTCTGCTGCCCTCCTTATCAGTTGTGGCATGTGAGGTGATGATCTATTCATTATTCTTCAACCTGTTAGATTCTTTCTACCTCCGTCTTTCCTCCCCACCTTTCCTTTTTGCTTTGCCTTGTACTTTATCATCACTGCTCTCCTTCTAAGATCTTACAACTCTCCTTTTCTATTTGCAGAGTCCTGAACTGCTGCCCCTTCCACTCTGATCTGTGGAGGTGGATCTTTGCCTCGAGCCATTCTTCCTTAGAGACTGCTGATTCCCTGCCCAGTCCTGTCCCAAAGATCTGCTCCTTCAGTGCCCACTTCATGGCCTCCCGAACCATGTGCTCAGTCTACTGCGGGAGTCGCTCTGTGCTTTCCCCTTTTTGCAACCTTATGGTAGAACATTTTGGCAGGAATTTCCAGAACCATACTGATTTGGCCCACTATAAATTGTGATTCTAATTTCATTTTGGGCTCTTATTGTGGCATGCCAGTAATTTCTTATCAATTCTTTAGTATATTTCTTCAGTGACTAATATTTTCCATTCTCTCTGTGCATCCATCCAGTCCTAACTAGCCCTCTCTTCCTCTTGGGATGTGATCTTCCCTCTTATTTTCCTAAGATTATTAGTGTTTTTTGCTGTTGTGCATGTACTTTCATTGTGCCTGGGAGATCGATGAACAAAATGTTATACTCCTTTTTTTGTAAAAGACTAAGTTTTGTTATTGTGTCTCTGAGGTCTGAGCCGTTAACTAACCAGGTACCTGTTACCTGTGTCCCAGCTTAAGAAGGTGGCTATCTTTGAAATAGATGAAGTTTCTTTACTTGTATGTATCTATTCGGTCATTCAGGGATCGGTACTTATGGAGTACAGTGCCCTGTGTTGGGCAGGTAGTAAAGAAAATTAGAAAGAAAGAGAATAGAACACATAGCCCACACTTCCTTTCTCTGAATTGATAATGAGAGAGACAAACCTACTTCATTATTATGCACTTGGTTCTAACCAAGACACTGGTTACCTTAAAGGGACCCTACTCTTTCTTGGGTGCAAGGTGGAGCAAGTTGCTGCTTGTTGGGTTGGATGGCTGTCTTTTCCTTCTGATTCCAGGACTGTGATAGCTGTTATTATACACATGAGTGACAGAGACACAGCAGCCACCTATACAGAATTTTTACATTTGTGCTAAAGACTTAGAGAGGGTCTAAAGGCAGAAAAGTAGTAGGAACTACCAAATTGCCTAGAATAGTGGCCCCGGAGAGGCTTCAGTAGGGAAAGCAGAGCCGGGCTCGGGAGGGAGAGGTGTTGTTTGATGAGGTGGTGTCGAAGGCCATCTCAGGGATGTGAGGTGGGACCTAGGCTGAAACAGCCTAAGAGCAGGCCTCACCTCGCTGAGAGATGGAGGAGATGGGACATTTCTCTGGAGGAAAATGTAAATGTAAACCATTGTAGAAGTTTATGGATGGAATTTGCCCACCAGTGTTTTGGTTGAGTTCTATTTAAAAGTAGAACTTGGGTGGGATTGATAGGTCAGGCAGTTTCGTCCCTTTGTAGAGCTACAGGTCGTGAGGGTCCATGGAGGGGAAGATTTCTATCCCGCAGGTGCCCTTGGGTGTCTTCACTTTGGGGAGCTTCCCGAAGACCTAGTGTCTGTGCCTTGTATGTGTGCTGTCGGCATTTTAAGCTGTTGCTGGAGAGAATTAATCAGAGAAGTTCGACTTACTGGAGGAGCCCAGGAGAACAGCTTGTGGACTCTCACAGGTCTGGGGCAGTAGTTGAGGGGCTGTGGCTCCTGGTCCATGAAAACCTGGCCTGAGAAGTCCTTCTGCCATCTCCTGGTCTGTTAGGAAACCCTGACCGAGAGAGGAAACCTGAGGGAACCTTGAGTGTCCGCATTTTGACACTTTCCTAGTCCTGTGTAATTTATTTTAAAAAATGGACTGTGTATTCAGGCAGGCCCAGTGCCATTTTTATTTAATATAGCATTAGAGGCAAATGAAGTTTTCTTCTTTATTTTTATTTAAGAATATAAAAAAGATTCCTGTTACAGAATGAGGTGTAATAGTACTGGAAACAATCAAAGGAAAGCATCAATGCATTTTTTACAAGAAAGAACGCTTTCCACCTCTCCACGTAGGAGCACTTCCTAACTTGAATGTTGCTTTCACGTGTCATTTGTAGTCACATAACATAGGGAGTGTTTTAACTACCACATTCCAGTTTGGGATGAATAAAACATTACTTGCATTGTGTTAACAAGTGCATAAATATAAATTGTTTTAAGGTGCATATTAAGCTTTATTGGGCAAAGAGAATATTTTGTCTCTGTTAATGTTTTACTCAAGTAACAGTAAATCTTTTAAGTCCACCACAACGTGAAGTCATTGCTCAGTGAAGGGTATGTTGTGAATGTATTCTTTAGAAGTGATTTATGCATCTGACTTTTATGGCACTGAATTTCAAAATCTCATAAAGACGTCATTTTAGGGAAATGTCATGCTGACCTGTGTCGAGGGAGAGGTAAACTTTTCTGGTTTGATTAAGATCATACCAGCTTTTCTGTAGACTTACAGCTATAGTTGCAAACTTACACATTGTATGTGCTTAGTGTTAGGTTAATGAACGAACATTTAACTTGTTACTTGAGCTATATATTAATGATTCTCCTGAAATTCTGCATTTTTAGCCCAATAACTGGAAGTTCATTTCTTGTGTGTCTGTTACAGATCCTTCCTGTTGCAGGCTGCCCACAGAGAACCCTAGTGTGTCTAGCACACTGCCTCAAGGCCGTCACAAACTACTTGTATTTATGTTCAAAATTCATATCAGAGCATTGGCAATACATGGCGGTTTTAATATGTTGGCATCTCCACATTGACTTATCAGGGAAGATTATGTCTTTATTTTACTTTAAATGAAGTACTGTTTTCAGAGATGATTTCCTTAAATCCATCTGCACTGAAAAAATGTAACTAATCTGACATTTTGTAAAGGTTTCATTGAATTATATTCTTGTCTTACGCTGTGCAAGGAGAAGTACGTATACATTTTCACTAAGATTAGCTTTAGGATGTGTTAAGGTAAAAAACTAACAGTACATATTTTATGATCAATATATTTTAATTAGCCAGTTTTTAAATGAGCTTGTCCATCTGTAAATTGTTGATAGGATATGTCCAAGTGTGAAAAAATATGGTTTCGAGCTTAGACAAACAGAAGGAATGTCGAATGCCGCGTATCAGTGCGAAGCTCATGTCCGAGAACAGGCCGGTTTGCGGATGGCCCAGTGCACCAGCACATCGATGTGGCCCACGAGCGAGTGAGGGGCAGGCTTGACTTGGGCTTTAAAAAAACAAATACCCTTTTGAGTTCATAGCATATTTTTCTTCCTAGTTAAAATAATTTTGTTTTGTTATTTATTAACCACAGTGAGTTCATTTAGATTCTAAAGTAAATATACTGCCATCTTGGGGGAGCTTAACAGTGTTTTTCAGTTTTCAGGTGGGCAAGCTTATCTGTCCACACTTGCTTAATGTATGTGGACACCTGATTCAGGGTTAAAAAAGTTGTTTTTAAAGTTTAACATGGCAAATGGTTATTTTTGTGGCTGATTGATTTTTTTTTCTTGAAAGGAGAATGGTAAAATATGTTTTCAAGGGCTTTGTCTATTTTTCTCGTCCTGTGATTGTTGATTAACTACTCTAAAACTTCTCTAACACATAAAGTAGTAATATAAGAACTTAAGGTATACTTTTTCCCTCTCCAGATTAATAATTTCAAAAGAGTTCTTTTTGATAAGCACGAAAATGCTCCTGTGAATTTCCCATAAATGATTATTCTTTGATTCTGACATAGTGTCCTGAATGACTTCATAGTAAGTCAACTTTTAATCACCTGCCTTCTAAACTAGGAAAAAAGAAGCATTTGCCTTGACTTGGTTTTCTTCTGCCTTCCCACCATACTTTAGAAGCCTCCTGATATATTTTTGCTTCAGGAATGCAAAATTAATTTTAATATCAGTTTAAGCAAATCTTAATTACTAGGGAAGCAACCCTGCTGTTTAAGGGGAAAGAAATCTTACTGTGTTAAAGATAAATCATTATGTTTATCCGCCTGTTCATTTTTTTCTTCTTTAGTATGGATAAACAGAAGGTGACTGTTGGACCCTTCCTGTACTGAGGCTCTTGTCTTTTCATTCTTGGAAATCATATTTTTCATTTGAAAATGTTTTCTTTCTTTTTTAAAGATTCATTTATTTATTTGTTTGTTCATTCAGAGGGGGAGGGAGGAAGAATGAGAAATACACTGATTCATTGCCTCTCCCATGCTTCCAGCTGGGGACCTGGCCTGCAACCAGGTGTGTGCCCTGACTGGGAATTGAACCAGCGACCTTTCACTTCACAGGCTGGCACTCAATCCACTGGGCCACACCAGTCCAGCCTGAACATTTTTTCCATTCCATTTTCTTTGATCTTTTTCTCTAGAACCCCAGTTTGCTGGATGTTGGACTTCTAGATTTCCTCTTTCTTTTTATTTCCTTTTGTCTCCCCTGGTTCTCTTTGCTTTTTTGATTCTGCTTTCGTGGAGATTTCATTGAGCTTATCTTTAATTTTTCCATTGAATTCTAATTTTTGCTATCATATTTTAGGATATTTTGGGTTTTTATCTTAATTATACTGCTTTCTCTTGAGTTCCTTCTTTTTTGTATTGGAGACTTTTCTCAAAGACCTGGTGATTCTTTTATATTTAAGAGAATACTAAAAAGCTGACTAGAAGCTATATTTGTGTGTGTTTGGGGGTCAGGGAATGTGTGTGTGTGTGTGTGTAGGGAGTGCTCATTAAGTGAAGGCTTAACTGTGGGAAGATCAGGCAGTGGGCTTTTTCATTGGGAGATCCTCAAATGCCAGTATTAGTTGGTCTTTTCTCTAGAGAATAAATTTTCAGTCTCTTGCCTGGGGATGAAGGTGGGGTGTCAGATCGTGTAAGCCTGGCTGCTGACATTCTAGTAGTGAATCCTTGGCTTTAGCTCTGTCATATAAAAAGCTGGAATGACAGCATAAGTCCCATCTTTACCCCAAGCAAAACACTGGACAGGCAGATTTTCATGAGCCCATCACAGAACCAAGGTCACAGAACAAAGAGCCGTCTCAGAATCTGGAAGGAGACAGGGGCCTTCATTGAGACCAGCACATAAGCATTTGCTTACCTGAGACAGAAGTTGCTGGCTGCTTGTAGGAAAATTAAACTAGAATTTTGAGGAATTGCTGGAAGCTGAGCCTATTGAGAATACGAAGTTTCTGAGGCCTGAAATCATAGGAGGGTTCTTGCACTTTTGCAAGCTTCTACAGACTGAATCAATACCACGCTTTTCAGCCCTGCCTCTGACCTCAACTTCTACAGAACCAGTACCTCTGCCATGCCCTTTAGGTATTTCTCAATGTGAAAGAGCAAATGGGAATTTACTTCTCAGCAGTCTTGCCTTCTGCAGTTTAGTCTCTCATCTTCACTGGAAGTCTCCATCACAAAATATTGTTAACTGAGAAACAGCTTGTTACAAAAAAATAATATACAGTATACACACACCCACACGCAGGAAAAAAGTTTGATTTGCATACATTTAAGTCAGGTATTGTGGATGATGTTTTGCTTCTTTTTGTATTTTCTAATTTTTCTATAATATTGCAAATAAAAATGTTTAAGAGAGTGCTCAGAAAATGGTAATACGTACCTATAATTATTCACTAGTAATTAGAAGATTCTCTTTTCAGTTTGTTTTTTTTCTGATTCTTGTCTAGGTGTTTAGGATAATAAAAGACTAGTATTGCACTGAAGCTTGGCCTTTGGGTGTAGAAGGTAATGACTCAGGAGTTCTTTAGGGCTGAACTCCAGGGGTTGCCTTAAAGTTCACCGTTGGATCCCCCGCAGCGGGGCTTCCTGCGCTGCTCTCTTCTCCCAGGTGAGGAGGAGCTTGTGGTTTTCCCAGGCAGTTTAATTCCTAGGGAGTATGCTGGTGGTGCTCAACCTTGGCTGTACCTGGGAGCTTTAAAAACTCCTGGTGCCTAGGTTGCACCTCAGACCAATGACATGAGAAAACCTGTGGAGGGGACCTAGGGAACTAGAGCTTTTAAAATTCTCCAGAGGAGTTCATTGTGCAGCTAACATTGAGACCACTGCTCCAGAGGAAACACATGTTCTCATTCCCAAGTAGCCCTCGGAGTCTTCAGGGCCAACCTGGGAAAATAATCTCTGTACTCACTCTAATCTCAGCACCACCTTGTGGGATTCTGCAGCCACGCTATGACCTTGGACTAACAGGCCATGTTCACGTTTATATGTGTATCTGCCTTGATGTGACAAATCCTAAGCACTAAGAGGAAAGGCAGCTTCTTTCTTGTATCATTGTATCCCAGGTTCTGAAACAGTGCCTGTCCCAGGAGGTTATCAAAAATTAATGAATTCATTCTGTGTTCACCACCCAAAGTCAGGTCTCCTTTCGTCAGCATGTATCTGACCCCTTTACGCCCAAGGCAGTGTGCAGATGACGTGTTACCGAATTGTACACTTGAAACTGATACAGTCTTGTTAACCAGTGTCACCACACAAATTTTAATAGAATTAAAAAAATAATAAAACACTTTTTTATGTGTCATTAAAAAAATTAATGAATTTAGTCCTTTCCTCCCTCCCTCCCTCCCTCCCTCCCTCCCTCCCTCCCTTCCTTCCTTCCTTCCTTCCTTCCTTCCTTCCTTCCTTCCTTCCTTCGTTTTTAACTGACTAGGGGTGCACAGACTGTTAAATGGTCAAAACATCATTCCACGTGCCTTGATTTTCCAGAACTCTTATCAGCCCCAAGTACCTGGGATTCAGCAGGGAAAGCCCTCGTCTTCACTCCCATTGCAGGCATGCATTGAATGCCCGGTGGTTTGCCCGGGCTATGGTGGCTGTGATCAGACCCACATCTCAGATATTGTGCCAGGAAAGAAGTGAGGCTTGGAGACTCAAACCTATGGAGAAATAACAAATAGCTCAGTACAAAAAATGAAAATTACTGTGAATTAGATCCGTTTGTCCATGTAACAAGTATGTCTTGGCCATTTTATCTTCTAATCACTATTCTAAATGCAGGAGGCCCTGATGTGAATTTAACGAATTTCCTGATTTTGTTAAATAATTTTAAAATACAACATTAGGGCCTAATTTTCATTCTTTCTTCACAATCAGATTTTGGGCCAGAGCCCAAATGATAGATTTGTAGGTATTATAATAGATGAGGAAATCCATATTACGCTTGAAGTTTATAATAAACAACCTGATGAAGAAAAACATGGATAGTTATTTTTCTTATCCTTATTTTACAAAAAAGGAAACACTTTTGAGTAACTGGCCCAAGTTCATAATCAGTAGTAGTAAGTAGCGCAGCTGGGACTTTAATCTAGTTCCTCTGACTTCAAATTCTGTCAGTGAGAAGCCCTACTGTTTCATTTGCTGCATACTGGCTGGTTTGGTGTGATTTTGTACTTAGGGCAGCAAAGTTAAAAACTGTTAAAAATTTAGTCACAATAAATCAGTTTCAGTGCCTTTAACATTTGTTTTGAAATTACCTGGTAGTTATCATTGTTGGCTCTGTGGTTTTTGGTTTGTGTGTGTATGTGTGTGTTTAATGAGTTAGCATTATTTTATAGAAAGACTTGGGGATTTGAAGTGCCCTGAGATGAGTTGGCGGAGACACTCGTTATTTTGCCCTTGTTATACTCCCCTTACAAATTTACTTTCTAAGTTCAGACTCTGCGTAAAGACAGAAAAGTTCATTTGCTTTCACTTTAGCTCTGGTACCCATCAGAGCCTCGTGCTTCTCCTCTGTGAGAAGATTGCTTCTGGCTCATCATGTACTAATCTCTTGTATTTATTTATTAATTCTATTTTGAGTTTTTCTACTTGAATACCATATCTTTTTAAAAAATATTTTTTTCTTTTGTAACATTAAAATTTGATAGTTTGAACCACTATCATAACTTCAGTGTTTTTTCTTTTTTTTGTGGGAGGTATTTTTTCTATTTTCAAACACACATGTTTTAGTGCCAATATCAAGATCTGTAAAATCAGTATTTTATTTAATCTACCTAATAATTTAGGGAATGTTGTCATCTTTACTATACTTAGTTTTTCCAGGGTGGAACAAATCATGTTTCTCCATTTATTCATCTTTCTTTAATTCTGCCGTCAACCTTTGTGTCCTCTTTGCCTAAGCCTCTAATTTTCTGATTTAAGTTAATGTCCACTTCCTGCATTTTTTGTCAGCATTACAAGTGGGGTCTCTTCCAATGCGTTTTCTAGCTGTGTCCCGTGGTACATAGGCTTGTAGTAGTTTCAAATGGGTTTTTATTTTGCAACTTTGCCCAAGTAATTTGTTAACAGTTGTTTTTTTTAATTGATTTTGAGTTATACAGGATAGGGCAAAAGTAGGTTTATAGTTGTTCATATGGAAAATAATAGAATAATTAATAAATAATAATATGAGAATAAATTTTCACATACTCACAACTGTAAACCTACTTTTGCCCCACTCTGTATAATCATTTAACTTTATAACTTAATGATATGGAATGATTTCATACATAAAACATATTTTTTCAATCCTTCCTGTGTTTATACTTTTTAATTATTTTCCTTTCTCATACATAATTACCCATTCAGTGAAGCAACTACCCTTGCTTTCCTAAGAACTAGGAAATACGGGGAGCAGAATGCCCTGTGAAAGCTGCAGCTGGTACATAAATGGATAAAGATATCAACACATGATATTTCTGGGGAGAGGAAATGGATCCCAGGTGAACAATATTAAACCTGTTTAAATGTGTTCATTTACCTGAAGAAAAAAATGTATCAAACCAAAACTAGGGAAAGAATAAGGAATGTCATAGAGTTAAATTTTGGCAGTGACCATTCCAGTATTATCCAAAACAAAGCATGTGTTAGCCTGTGAGTTTTGAATAATCTGAAAATGGGCGTGAGTGCAGGAGGGTGTAGTTGTGTCTTCAAATACTCTTGCTGCCCCATTGGTTCTGCAACGTTATCCCCTGGGTGAGGTGATTGTGTCAGGCTTTAAAATGCAGTTCCTCTAATTCCTTGCTCATCCAGCAGCCCACAGGAGTCTTCCCTTAGAGCATGGGTGTCAAACTCATTTTCACCGGTGGCCACATCAGCCTCACGGTTGCCTTCAAAGGCCGAATATAATTTCAACTCCTTAACATTTAAGGAGTAGTTACACTTCTACAGCCCTAAAATTATTTCGGCCCTTTGAAGGCAACCTCGAGTCTGGTGTGAACCCCAGTGAAAATGAGTTTGACACCCCTGCCTTAGATAATGTAATGATCTTAAGAGCCTGTGACTATGATTCACAAATTAATAGACTGGCATTATGGGGAAAGGATGCACTTACCATATGAACTTAGGATATTTCAGTACCTAGTTAATTTTACCAAATCAATTAATGAGTATTCTACCCTTGGGTGATGGCTCTGCAGTAGGTGTGCAAACACAGTTGAGTTTCTGAGCCCAGAGGGCTCGCCAAGAATGCATATTGCGCTCCTGAGGAGTCTTGGAGAGGGCCTGACAGCCTGGCCGCGGAGTTTGCCTCGCCACGGAGCCGAATGAGAATTTGATTTTTCTGTGAGCACTCACTGCAACAGTGAGATGATTCTTACCATTTCCCCTCTTCATGTAGCAAATTGTATTGTTTTCCGTACGTCCAGCTGTGCGATCCAAGTATAAATTACTTTTGCTCACAGTGGAATATTATTTTAATGTGGTCTTATATTTTATTTACTAAGATTTTTATTTAGTTATTAGAGCCATGCTCATAAAACATCATTGTGAATATCTTGTCTATTTATGGAAAATAAAAGTATAGTTGCTTTACAAAGTAGATTGAAAAGCATAACCATTCTTATCTATTTAGAAAGTTTAGAAAAATTCTACAACATACTAATTGGCTGTAGGCATCTTTTAAAACAGTAATTTTTAAAATAACATTTCTTTTTGTTACTGTCAATTGTCCATTCAAATTTGCTATTTCCTGATACAGCTCTTTTTATCATCTTTTAATTTTGAATTTTTATTCATTTCCATTTAATTACTAAATTTATTAGCATATAGCTAAAATTTAATGCCATAATTTTAAAAAATTGCTAATAGTCCTGATTTAATAATATGAATTATTCTCTCTTTTGTGCTGATGGTAGGTGCTTAGCTTATTTGTTATGTTTTTCCTGCTTTTAGTTCTATTTTTTGGCCTTTTCTAATTGTAGTTTGATATTGCTTCTTTGCTTTTTCTTAACTCCTTTAGATATATTTTTAATTGTTTTAATTATTTTTCCTTAGTTATCTAGACAGTTGGAAACTCATTGTTTAAGAGGCCTGATTTTCTTAAGGTGGCTGCCAGCCTTTTTAGTCCTGTTAGTTGAAAAACTCTCGTTACGGGTAGACGTAGATGGCCCTACCTGCAGTTGTGAGGAGGTCATTTGAGTATTGCCTTTTAATCTTCAGACTCAGATGGTTTCATTACATGTGACTCTGTGAGTAGTAGCAATAGGAAACACAAACAAGAAGACACTAGTGTGGAGCCTGTGACTAGGAGAACAGCCATTGCCTGTTGAGGTTTCGTGCCAGCTGAGAGAAAACAGCCAGGAAGTCAGTTGCCAAACGCAGAGGCAGATGAAGGTTGTTGGTCCATGAGGTGTAACACTGAATTCAAAGTCAAGGGGCTGTGCATAGGCCAGGCAGAGTAGGGTGTGGCTTCCAACATGACCACTTGTGGTGCCACGCATTCAGCATGGTCAGCAGGCACCAAACAAGAAACTGATTCTGCACAGATAGGCCAGGACTTGCCAAAGAAGCAACAGACAGGTATCATTCCAGGGATCTGGGCCAGGCTCATGGTGTGCATATAGCAGGGAACACGTGGGTCAGATATTCCAAGGTGACCAAGGATAACAGTGACAATGATGGTGGCCATGTCAGTGGCCACCCTTTATACTTGTTGTTTCTGATACAGCAGTTTTATTATTTGCATTTCACAGTTGAGGAAACAGAGGCTTATCCAGGTTTTAAAGAAGTTACCCAGCCAGGCTGACACACAGCAAGTAAGCAGCACTGGAGTCGTGACGCTCGCTAGTCTGAATAAATCCAAGGCCTGTGATCTTTCAACTGCGCCACACTGCCTGGGATCCAGCAAGTGTGGGCGCATTCACGTGATTCAGTCATTGGCACTGTGACGTGGCAGCTGCTGAACCTAGGACTGAGGTTGTATTTTTTCAGGTCTGGCTTTTCCATACTTTACGTTAGCAAGAACTGGTAGGTATGTACTGGCAGGTAGAATGAGGCAGGGTCTCCCAATACCTGTCACTGAGGTGATTGTCACCTAATGCTCCTCTGCTAGAAGTGATACTTTTGTAAGTTTATGGAACAGAGTGAAGGCTGAAATAGGCTGTCTTCCCAAAGCTGTGGATCAGAGGGCTCTCCTGTGGTTGTTCTACTCCTTGGTCCACTTAGTGGACATTTCGTCCTGTCCTAAATCTCGTTCTCTTGCAAAGTGACACCCTAACCCATCTACCTAACCCTATGTGCTAACCAGCTAGGCCAACCAACACAAGAAGGGTTATTATTGGCAATACAGTCACAACACAGTTGTTGCACCAATAAAACATGGTAGTGTTTTTTATGTGTTAATCTTGTAAACCAAAAGTGGAAATAAATATTATGGGCTGTTTGAACCCCGGGACATTTTCTAAGCATGGATATTTCAGAAACATCAAATATCAAGGAAAGGACCAAATATCAAGGATCATGTAGTGTGGACCAATTATACACATGGACATTTTGGACAGGGCCAGCATCCTGCAAGGCCCTGGTCCATATGAGGAGCCTGTGGGCCCCCCGATGCCCCATGTAGTAAGTAGGAAGCTATGCTCTGTGCAGGCAGCCACCCAGATTGGGGGAAGGACTTTGTTTATACTGCCTGTATTTTTAGCTCACCCTCTTAGAATTTCTACTGTTTGTTTATTTTTATGGTGTTCATAATGTGTTAGTTCATCAGCTTATGTATATAGCTTGTAAGTAAATACATATAGATGTATTGATGTGAGTTCAAACATTGTTTTACTGATGGGATATGATTTTAAATGTTTGGAGGTCAATACTCTAGGGCAGTAGACTGCAAACCTGGCTGGGCAGTTCAATCTCCTGGTAAGGATTTTTAAAAAAAAGTTCAGATTTCCTTGGCCCACCCACACTTACTGAATTATAATCTCCAGGGCTAGGGCCCAGGAATGTGATTTTTAACAAGTGCCAGAATTTGAACCACTGCACTAGGGTGGTACAGTCCCTAAAAACTATCTTACCACTTACAGTTGCTGGAAAAATCTTGGTGCCAATTGTAACAAATAGACTATTGAAAACCTGTCATGCTTTGAAGACTGTTTACAAATTGGCTTACTTGTTTATTGTTATCTCCTGCTGAAAAGTAAGCTCCGCATGGCTGGGTCATTATCTAGCTTGGTCACCACTTGTTCCTAGAATAGAGCTCGACACATGGAAGTGCTCAGTAAATATTTGTTGAATGAATGAGTGAATGATGAAACCCTTTTCCCACCCCACTGTGTTTACGTAATGCTTGTCCCTTCTTTCCTCAGGTACTAAAGAAATAATTGGTTTCAGCTGTGCTGCTGTAAATTTGAACAATCTGATAAAGTCCTTAGTTATTCCACTGGGCTGACTGTAATTTTTTAATGTTCAAAAATTATGTTAATTCTCATATTTTATTGTATTTTTAATACCATCAAAGAAAGTAGTAGAAGTTGGAAGGTGATGTAGAGGGCCTGCTTTTATGTCATTTCTCATTGTAAGTCTGTGTGTCTTTAAGGAAAGGGCTGAGCTACAATTTGGTCATTCTCCAGGTCCGAGAGGAAATGGACTGTAGCAGTTGTGCCTTTGTGGAGCAGATGTTTTGGTTGGAAAGGCTATCAACCATCTGACTCATAATAAATCCTCAATTCCAGTAAATTCCCAGTTTTCAGTTACAGTAGGTAGGATGCAGGAAAACAATGCCTTCCATGACGGGATCTTTGAACTTGTTTCACATGTTACCACCGTTCCCAGTGCGTTGCTGTGTGCGAAAGGATGCAGTGCTAGGGGAGGTTAGAGCAGTTCCAGGAATAGTACAGTCAGTTGGTGTTTTTAAGAGAGACCAGTTGGAGGTAAACCGAAGCCACTGACCTCCCTGACATAGTACTAAGGACAAGAAACATAACATCGAATTTTCCTGTGTGTTCCTGTGTTAAAATAATTTCTAAATTATGTTGATTTGAATACTCTATAAACAAGCCTACAGTTGAGTTTTGTTTTACAGGGAGAGTTTTCTTTTTTCTTTTCCATAAAACTTTTAAAGTAATTATGTGATTCCATATGTGATATCTTGAATTTTAGAATGTTTGTTTTATGGGAAAATTTACTCAATACATACAAGCTTCTCAAAATTCTACCAAGACCTCACATCCAGTGTTCCAGATGGGTAAATCAGAATTGCAGAAATGATACTACGCATAACATATTTTGTATTATGAGCTTGGTTGAGGGAATTCATTACTGACTTAGTAAAGTGGTATTTTACGAGTTATTCTCCTTCCTCTGCCTTTGTCTCCCAGTTAGTTTCTCCTGAACTATCACTGAAGTTAGAACAATACTGTTATCCTCACAGATAATTGAACAATTTAAGATTCTATTGCTTCATCAGGAAGCAGCGGTCCCATATCTTTTCGTCAGGGGCCTGACTCTGCTTTCTGAGAGCTTCTTAGGTGATCTCTGACCAAATGAAACATAGAAGTGTGGGAGTAAGCAGGTCACTTGTCCAGAGCTAACATTTCTTGGGTTGGTCTTTGGCTTGCTTATCCAACATCAGATATTCAGAAGTAATACTATTTTATTTCTGTGTCATTTGTTCTATTTTAAACGTAATAAATGATTGTTATGTACTCAGCAAACTCATTTCGCACAGTACCTTTTTCGAGTCACATTTGTAATTCTTCAGAATTGTAGCATCTCTCCAGTGATGAAAACTGGGGTGTGGGAGGGTCATGGCAGAGGTAAGAGACAGAAGACTGTGACCACAGCACAAAGGGGGAAGGCAGAGATCGTTCCTTCTCCAAGGACATGTCTCATTCACTTTCTGTCTTTCCCACACTGAATAGCATGCTGCCTTGTGTGTAGCAAGCTGTTGGGTAGCAGTGGGGAAAGCATGGGTTGTGAGTTAGAGGAGACCGAATTTGTTTAATGGTGCTCCTTTTACTGGTTGAAGACTGGACATTTTGCATCATCCCTTTGAGAAATTCTTAAATCTGCAAAATGGAGATAATAGCAGTGTTTATCTTAATGGGTTGTTGTTGATATAAATGTAGATATGGTATGTAACACCCGGACAGAAATAAACCTCATTAAGCAGTTGTCTCTAAGAAGCACTAACCGAGGTTTGACTTTAAGCATCGAATCTTGACCCCAGGACCAGGTAGAGGTCAGTCATTCCAGGGAGACAGGTGTAACCAAACCTGGCAAGAGTCCTTATTGGAGGAAAATAGCAATGTTTGGAGAAATTGCTAAGCCCACCTTTGAGAAGAGTACATATTTTATTATGCAGTTAAATATAAATATGTACCACAAAACTTTAAAGCGTGTGTAATGGGTTTATGATTTAAAATTCCAGCTTCTCTACAGCGTCTTTGTATTGTTCGGTCTGGATTTTATCATCTTTCAATTATTTTTTTTAAATTTTGAAACAACCTCCAATTTCTAATAGAAATGTAAGACTAGTATAAAGCATTTTTTAAAAAACATTTTAAGAGTAAGTTTCTCACATGATGTAAGGGTATTTCTTATAAATAAGTACATTCTCCTACATGATTATAACATAGTTATAAAAATCAGGAAATTAACATTGATATGATACTACTACCCAATTCTAAGACCAATTGTCCTAATGATTTCCTTAGAGTTTTATTTAGAGTCATGTGTTACATTCAGTTAAGTCTCTTCAATCTGTAATAGTTCCTCAGTTTTTCATGACATTTACAATGTTTTGAATATTATAAGCCAGTTTTATAAAACATCTCTCAATTTGGGTTTGTCTGATACTCCATCGTGAGTGGATTCTGGCCCCACGTCTGTGGCAGGAGTCTAACAGAGGTGAGGCCGGCTCCTCATTCTTACTGCCCTTCCTCAAGTGGTACAGCCGGGGGGACTCCTTACTGCCTGTGTTCGCCTTACCCACCCATTTACGGCTGTGCGCTGAAAAGTCACTTGTTTTCCAGGGAGGTTCTTTGAAACTATATAAATATCCCATTTCTCATCACATGTTAAATTTATTTATAGTAGTATGGACTCATGATTTCCCGTGTTTTTTAGTAGATTATAGTCTCTTACTATGACTTTTTATTTTGAGGCTCAATATTATTTCCATGTCTGTGTATGTGGACAAACAAGTTCACACTGATACCTCCAATTCTAATTCAGTATGCTGAGTTTGTTCTATTTTTCTCTTTATACATATTTGTAATTTCCTTCTTTGAAGGTGATACATCTGGTTCCCATTATCCTTCAATGTTATAATGCACTATTATAATGCACTACATATACTATATATACCCCCCTACTTGTAACCAGTCTCCCATTGTTGCTGCCGCTCCTCTCTCTTGTGGGCACCCTTCTCACTCTGCTTGGGCTGACACTGTACCAAGTTGCCTTTCTACAGGGACATCCTTCTCACTCTGCTCTGGACCACTGTGGACCTC
Organism: Macrotus californicus; assembly: GCA_007922815.1. Classification (NCBI taxonomy): domain Eukaryota; kingdom Metazoa; phylum Chordata; class Mammalia; order Chiroptera; family Phyllostomidae; genus Macrotus; species Macrotus californicus. Next base: position 20,196 of record VMDR010004282.1, read on the forward strand.
CCTCCCCCACCCCACATTCAGCCTTGCCCTCCTTCAGTCCATCCTTCCTAAGCAAGCTGTTGGAATACTCTTTCTAAAACAATTGGATCATGCCATTACCCTGTTTGTTTCCTTTTTGCATTGTGAAAATAACACAAGTTCCTTAACCTAAGTTGTTTAATCAGGGTTGTTTATGATCAGACCCGTAAACTTGTCCAGCTTCATCTTTTGCCATTCCTCACTAGTATCCACTGTTTCTGCCTTCTGGAACAGAGCCCTGAATGTGCTATGGGCTCTGGACGTCATTGTCTTTCCATGTGCTAGTCTTTCTTCCTCCTACTTCCTTATACTTTTTATTCCTTTAGAGCACTTGGATTTGTTCCAACTAAAAAACATTATCTTCCTTTTGAAAAGCCATACGTGACAACCAGTTTTGTCTTCTCTTTAGTACCGCCCTTGTCCTGCCACATGGGCACATCTCTCTTATAATATACCTCAATGCTAACCTAATCACTGCAGTTTCAACCTAAACTAATGGTCGGTCTACTTGTTTATTTTTCCCTTTCTTTTTTTATATTTTATTGATTATGCTATTACAGTTGTCCTGATTTTTCTCCCTTTATGCCCCTCTACCCAGCATGCCCCAGTCCCTCAGGCAATCCCCCCACTATTGTTCATGTCTATGGGTCATGTGTGTAGGTTCTTTGGCTACTCCATTTCCTATTCTGTACTTTATGTCCGAATGGCTATTCTGTAACTACCTATTTGTATTTCTTAATCCCCTTACCTCTTCACCCATTCCTCCCACACCCTCACTCCCACCTGGCAACCATCAAAACATTCTCTGTATCCATGATTCTGTTTCTGTTCTTCTTGTTTGCTTAGTTTGTTTATTTAGATTCAGTTGTTGGTAGACGTGTATTTTTTGCCATTGTATTGTTCATAGTTTTGATCTTTTTCTTAAATAAGTCCCTTTAACATTCCATATAATAATGATTTGATGATGATGAACTCCTTTAGTTTTTTCTTGTCTGGGAAGCTCTTTATCTGCCCTTTGATTCTTAATGATATCTTTGCTTGCTATAGCAGTCTTGGCTGTAGGTCCCTGCTTTTCATGACTTTGAAAATTTACCAGTTCCTTCTAGCCTGCAGTTTCTTTTCAGAAATCAGCTGACAGTCTTATGGGAACTCCTCTGCAGGTAAAACTAACTTATTTTCTCTTGCTGCTTTTAAGATTCTCTCTTTAACCTTTGGCATTTTAATTATGACGTGTTTTGGAGTGGGCCTCTTTGCATCTGTCTTGTTTGGGACTCTGTGCTTCTTTGACTTGCTTGTGTATTTCCTTCACCAAATTAGGGAAGTTTGCTTTCACTTTTTTTTCAGATAGATTTCCAATTTCTTGCTCTTTCTCTTCTCCTTCTGGCACCCATATGATGTGAATGTTGGACTTACTGAAGTTGTCCCAGAGGTTGCTTATAATATCCTCATTTTTTTGGATTTTCTTTTCTTCTTCTTGTTCTGATTGGTTGTCTTTTGCTTCCTATGTTCCAAATCATTGATTTGATTCTCGGTTTTAGCCACTCTATTGTTGTTTCTCTCTAAATTGTTCTTTATTTCAATTAGTGCATCCTTTGTTTCTGACTGGATCTTTTTTATGCTGCTGAGATCCTCACTAAGTTCCTTGAGCATCCTTAGAATCAGTGTTTTGAACTCTGCATCTGTTAGACTGCTTATCTCCATTTTGTTTAGTTCTTTTTCTGGAGTTTTGATCTGTTCTTTCAGTTGGGCCCTGTTTCTTTGTCTCCTTGTTTTGGCAGCCTCCCTGTATTTGCTTCTCTGTACTAGGTAGAGCTGCTTTGACTCCCTGTCTTGGTAGCTTGGCCTAATATAGTAGGTGTCCTATAGGGTCAGTGGCACAGCCTCACCTATCACCCAAGCTGGGTACTTGAGGTGCATCCTTCATGTGGGTTGAGTACACCCTCCACTTGTAGTTGAGCCTTGGTTGCTCTTGGCAGATCAGTGGGAAGGATTTACCCAGACTAGTCAGCTACTAGGATTGGCTGTGACCACAGACCACCAACCTCCACTCACTGTGGAGGATCAGCTGTGTAGGGGCAGGATGGTGGTGCTTCGGCATGGTCTGTAGATGTCCACTGGGTGCACTGGCCCTGGGGTTTCCAAGGTGGTGCAGGCCAAGGTCAACCCCAACCTGTGTTTTTCCCAGGGCCACCCTGCCTGAGCTATAAAGCAATGTGAGAAGGCCGCTACTTACTGCTGGGCTTGGAGATTCCCAGGAGAAGCCAAGCTGTGAATCTAGGCTGCCTGCTGCTAGTGCTGGGCCTGGGACTCACTGAGGCCAGCTTTTGCTTGTTTGGTAGGATTTAGGAAGTTGTGAAGCGTGAGCCTTGACCAGCCATTCATATGGAAAAGAGCTCGGGTGGGCCCATAAGTTGGGTAGGGCAGAGTCTCTAGGGATTTCCAAGGTGAGTCAAACAGTGTTTGCCAGGTTGATAGAGTCTCAAATATGGCACCAGCTTGCTGTTTCTGTGGGAGGAGGGTTTAGAAAAGCGACAGTGGCCTCTGCTCACCTTGATGCCAGACACTTCAGTCTCTCTCTGTGCACCACTGGGGCCTTTCAAGCTGCCATCCTGGTGCTGGAGCTCAGAGGGAGTGAGTCTGAGTAGGTGAGTCCATGTGTTGGTTCTTCAAGAGGAACTTCCTTTGTGCTCCAGCAGTTTCCTCCACTGACTCAGTTTCTGCTGGTTTTTGCAGCTAGAAATTGTGGGAACTTATATTCTTGGCACTGGAACCCTCAGCTGGGGGCCTGGGACTCCTTGCTCCCAATATATCCCTTCTGAATTTTTATCCACCGTACGTGTGAGGCACCAGCCCATTCTGCACCTGCACCCCTTCTTACCAGTCTGGGTGGATGTGGTTTCTTTCATTCTATAGTTGTCAGACTTCCATTCAACTAGGTTTCTGATGGTTCTGAGTGATAGTTTTTCTATATTTTAGTTGTAATTTTGATGTGAGCCATGTAATTTTGAAGAGGTGAGCCATGTCTGCCTATGCCACCATCTTGACCAGAAGTTCTTGTTTATTTTTCCTACTCAACTGTGAAGGTTTTGAGGGCATTTGTCTCTAGTGCCTTCTAGGACATTATTACATGTTTGTAGAGTCAGTGAATGATTGAATCCTGAGGTCAGCCCCCAAAAGTATCCTCAGTAGGTGAGGAGAGTGGAAGTAACTGAAGACAGAAGGAAATTTAAAGCCTGCAACATACATGCCCAGGCTGCACAGACAGTCATGAGTCCAGCTATGATTTGTCTGGGGCAAAAAGCCCAGTTTAGTTTTTTGAGACATTGGGAAGGGTTTTTGGTGTGGTTGTTGTTGTTGTTGTTGTTGTTGTTGTATTGTTTTTAAACATTGTTTGTTTTTTAACATAGTTTGTGCAACCTGTTTTGGGTTGTTATACAGGTTTTCTTGTACACTCATGAACATTTGATTCCGTAATAAACCCAAGAAACTCAAGAATCTAAAGGGCTCAACCTAGTTTGCTATCTTAACTACTTTTTTCATGCTTATTTAGTATAAACTTGTCTCAGTAAGTTGAATTCGCATTCCAATGTGAACTAGAAATGTTAAGCTGTTAATAGCTTCTCCGGAGAATTACAGTTTGCTAGGAGGCTTCAATACTTTCATCATCATTAATGCATCGTGAAATGTCACAGGTTCTGATCATAAGTGCAGAACTGCAAATGTTCGTCAATTGGTCTATCTTAAACCTCTCATTAGTTTAGAAATTAAAGAACTGTTCACTGACCTAAGTCAATGATAAAGTCTAACTCAATTTATAGTTTTAAATCTGGTCGTCAGCAGTTCTATACTTAGTAAGTTCTAAATAACAAAGCCACCCACTCAATAGTTATGCTAAGTCCAACATTTATAGTTTTTCATTTTTTGGAGCTTTTAATACAATATGTTCTTTCTCATATGACTCCTACTCTTCATAACTCCCTCCTCTTTGGATATTGCATTTCCTTTTTGATTCACACAGACCTCATTTAGTAAGTGGCAAAGAGTTTTCCAAGCAAATTTGGATGTAGCAGAATGATGTAGTGAAAAAAGGCTTTGATGCAGGAATCATCAGTCATGGGTTTTGGTTTCAGCCCTGTGACTAATTAGCCATACAAATTAGACAAATCACTTCCCTTATCTCAGTCTTTCCGTCCGTAAACCTGTGAACTGTGGGTGTTGGAGTCAGTGTTCACAAACTTTATTTTTAATATGCTGGAAACCTTTGTACAAATAAAATCTTTCTCCCAGTGCCCAGTATACAAAACAGAACAGTAGCTGTTCTAAGACTCATACTCTTAAGGTGTACATGATCCCCAATTCTCCTAGGAACACAGGTGACGGCCACTGGACCAGATCTGTAAGGGGTCTTTTTTACCTTTAACGGTCTCTGATTTTATTTACCCTCATACATATTACAGTTACAGTACATTCACCAATGTCATTGGCTCAAACGGGAATAGTCTCAGCTCTCTCCACCTGCCCCCACTCTCTGGCTTCTCCATAGCATACTGATGTGGCCAGTCGTAAGAATATTTGAGAATACTTTATTGTACTTTTCAGCTTCTTTCCTCCATTTTTGGAATATGCCATAGATACTTATCTTTAAATCATAATCTCTAAGATACCTTGTACTGTCTTTGTCCAGTGGCAGCATCCCGGTTCATCTGTATTCTCCTCCTGTTTAATCACAGGATGGATAGCTCAGTCGACTGCTTCTCAGGCTTCGTTTCATCTTTGGACCCATTTTCTTTCCTTAAGTGCTAGTTGTGTAACTTTAAGTGCTTCTCAAACTTTAATGTGTACAGATCACATTAAGTATCCCTCAGGTGAAGCTGCTGCTGGTCTGAGCTGCAAGGCTCCATTCATTCAGGCTTCAGCTGCATTCTGTTCACAAATGTTATGCCACATTTGCAGTTCTGACCTGGTATCGGTCCTCTGTCTCTGCATTTTGAACTGGATGGTCTGAAATACGTAAGAGGTAGGACATTCTTCACTGGAAAACATCCAAAGCTTGTTTTTTTAACATCACGCACACTGAGAAAGCCAGACCCTCTTTCCCCGCCTTTTGCCACTTTTAGAAGTTTTGTATTTTCGTCTCGGGATACCTGTTACTTCCCTGCTTGCTTTATCTCCTCTCTTGTAAAAGCCTAATGCTAGGAAAGAGTCCGATAAATTCATTCTCAATACACAGAAACAACTGATGAATTTGTCAGCCTTTCCTTGTAGGGCTCTTGACAGTTAATCATGTACTATCTTATAGGATCTCTTACTGAAGAGGAGAAAATAACTTCCCTTGTCTTCATGTGTTTACATCTGCCTTTTTGAGTAGGAGACTGATTTTTGCCATTTTTTTTCTTCGTGTGTTTATCAGAGTGTCTTGCCCACGGTGAGTAAGCCACAAATGGCTGCTGACTTAGTGATGGGACGTGGTGTGTTGTTTGGAAATTTATTAGAAGTGGCAAAAAAAATTGCTCTCGCCTTTCTGTAATTTAGGGTTTCTGTAATTCTCAATGTTCGAACTTGAGTTTTTCTTTTATTTTGAACCCAAGGGATAATGGCTCATTCTGTGCAGATTTACACGGACTGATTTATACTGGAAAGTCAAGCTACTAATTACAGGGAAGTCTGCTTATGGAACCACTTCTGGCAAGTCCACTGGCAAGTAGTCTATGTAGCCATTCTTTCATACAGATATTCATACATTGTTCATCAGATATTTGTTGAGTGGCTTTTTTATCCTCACCTGAGGATATGTTTATTGATTTTAGAGAGAGAGGAAGAGGAGGGAGAGGGAGGGGGAAAGAAAAGGAGAGAGAAACATCAATCAGTTGCCTCTCATATGCTCCCCTACTGGGGATCGAACCCACCACCTTTTGGTGTACAGCATGACGCTCCAACCAACTGAGCCACTTGGCCAGTTGCTGGGTGCCTATTTTTGTGGTAGGCACCATACTGGACACTGGGAATACAAAAATGAATTGAACACAGTCATTGCTCTTAAGGAACTTGTCAATCAGATAAATAAGAGCGTATGTGTAAATAACTTTAAACCACAAAAGAAACAATGACATGTCACCATATAAAGGGTGCAGCTAAAGACCTGTAGAATTTTAGGAGAGACCATTACATCAGAGGGTGGGATCAAGGATGTCTTGTGAGAGGACATGGAATCTTATTGAGACCTTAAAGAAGGTAAAATTGGGAGTTGCGGGGCTAGGGGAGGCCAGGCTGGAAAAAGGCATTCAGGATTGAGAGGCAGAGCAGGCATGGTAGAGCGACAGGGTGGAGTGTGGGCACCTGCTGCAGTTAGGGTGTGTCAACCAGGGGCGTGGAAATGGGGTTGGAAAGATGCCTTGGAGGGGCTTGAATGTCAGGCCACAGAGAGAGGAGGGCTTTTGAAGCTGGGAGAAAGATGCAGTATTCACTCTGCTTCACAGAGCTCATTTTCTACACAGGAACCATCCCTCCAGCCACTTCCTGAGGGATATGGCTCCAAGCCTCTCATTTTTTCCAGCGCTCCTAACTAGCTGCCTGATAGGTTCTGCAGATAACATCAAATATGTAAATCAGTGGTCCCAGATTACTTCAAGGAAAGAGTATCTAGTAGGTTCCGTTCTCTGTTGTAACACCTGTGGTTTGTGATGGTTTCCAGTTAATGAGGATGTGGTGCCAGGTGGTTGAAATAACTTGGAAGTAACCAATTGCCTAGTTGTCATGGGCACCAGGAAGTTTGAGCCAAGTGACTTGCTGGTAGGTGGGTGGGTGCAAAGGTGTTTTGAGCTTCGAGGGTGCCTTTCCTTTCTCCCTCACACACAGAACCCACCTGGGAAGACTCTCTAAACCCCACAATGCAAAGCAACCTGCAGAGGAAAGGTTAAGGTGGAGCTTTAATAGCAGGAAGAATAGCATGGTAATGGGAGTGGTGTCAGACCAAGGGTCAGGAAAGAGGAAGAGAAGTGGAACTAACATTTACTGAGCACTTTCTTCATGCCTCGTTCTGTGCTCAGCACTTTCACATACACTTGCCAAAGCTGTGCAAGCCTGTTGCTTTCCATAAGGCCCATATTTAGCATATCATATGGAAAAACCAAAAACATGTAAACTCTTTGCAAAAAAAATCACTTCTGCAGCTAGGAGATCACCATTTTTGTACAGTCTTTAAGTTGCATTACAAACTTGCAAAATATTTCATGTACTCATATGGCACACTGCTGCGGATTCTTCTGCCTTTAGCATTGACACCTCTACTACCTTTTTGTTCACTGGGTGAGGTTTAGAGGGGGCTCTAGAGCAGAGAGTGCAAGATGTTCGTCCAGGGCCCGGGACGGGTTGCTGTGCTGTTTCAGGCTCTCCAGGATGAGAAGCAGCAAGTCCAGGGAAATAGCCTAGCTGCAGCCAGAGCCTGGAGCTGCCGGCAGATTACTCTAGCAAAGGTTGCTTCTGCCGTCTTTACCCTAACAACCCTTTCTAGGTTCTGATTAGGGCCTGACATTGTGTAGTATGTAACAAGTATTCAAATAATCCAGGAATGAGTCTCCCTTTAGCACAGAATTCTGCAGATTTGGGCTTTCATCTATATTAGTTTAGTAATTTACAAGAGAAAATGTTGGTTATAAGTGAAGGAAAACCACTTCAAACCATCGTAAGCATATGGGCAGTTTATTAGCTTTCCAGAGCCAGGAGAAGGTTGAATAGCCAAACCACAGTAGAAGCAGGACGCAGTTGGGCCAGGAACCACGGGGACTAAGGGTGTGAATGGTGCCAGGAGTCTCTGCTCTCATCTCTGCTTCTCTCAGCGTGCTGGCTTTGTTCTCTCACAGCACAGCCTGGCCTCTCCCATTTGTGGGAAACGTGCCTGCTGACAGTTTCCGTTGCCTCTGCAAAGGGACTGGCCTGTACTAGACTTTTGAGTTCACAAATCTTGAAGAAAAAAAAAACCCAGCTTCTCCCTGGACCCACAGCCGTTCCCAGGGGGTAGGAACAGGCAGCTCGGTCAGGAACTCTAAGGATCAGGCCCTAGCAGAGGGGACCGAAAGATAAAGAGGCGTCCCAGGAGAAGAGATGGTGGCAGGCAAGCCATACCACAGTGTCCACTGTATCAGCTACCACTTTAGAGCAGCTGTATTTTTCTGTCCCTTACAAAGAGCTATGTAAAACATTTATGTAAAAGCTTTAGGTTTTGGAGACATACTGGAGATGTGGTAAATGGTTTTCATATTTTTTCTATATGGGCTGAGGTAAAACTCACGATTGTTTTAACTTGTTTTGTTAGGCTCCTGGATAAAAGTTTGGCACAGGTTTATATCAGTAGGTGCGCATAAAATCACAGCTCAGAGATATCTGAAGGTGTGGTTCAGTGTGATTTATAAAACGATTGCAAAAATGGATGCTTACTTAACCAAGCTCAGCTTCTTGTTGGACTCACTGAGAACACAATGTCAGGGCAACAGAGAGACCTCAGTCTCCAGAGTCTTTGCTTAAAGACTCCGGTGAGTTGGAGAAGGTGGTGAAAGCAAGAAACCATAGTTTGCTTCCGGTGAGGACCCTGGCTGTACTGCCAGGGCTCCCCTTCTCCACCCCCTCCCCGCCCCCTGGAGAAAGGCTCCATTGCACACACCCAATGCTGTGACTGTTCGAAGAAGGTTGGTGGTTCTGCAGGCTCTGTCTGATCAGCACAAGAACTGAGGGGGCCATGCCTGACCAACGAAACCTTGATCGCCATTATTTTGAAAGAGCCAGGATTTTTCCTCCCAAAGTTTATTTGCACAACATGTGTTTCAATTTAGCTTTGTAAACAGAAGCTCTAACCAGCGTCTTAGGGTAAGTACAGCTTCACAAGCAGATTCTTGCATAAATGAGAGCAGTGAAGTGGTCTTTGTTTATGAAAACAATAAGGTATACACTTTTTAAAAACCCTAACACCGTGCCGTGCCATGACGTCTAGTAGTAACGGACTCGAGACGTGACGTCTGGAAAGCACGGGTAGGTGACAAAAGCTGTGTCCCGGTGTCCTGGACTCACCCCAGCTATTTCAAGAACACTGCAGCTGCCCTTTCCTGGCCTGACAGTCAGCTCAGCTCTTCTTCCCTCACCGAGTGTAGGTAGTTAACCATAGAACGTGCCTAACTATACATGGTCGGAGGAAGGCTGATTTGTGGCGTGGAGCCCCACAGTCCTCACCAGGGTTCTTCCAGAAGCCGTCCTCCTTTCCGAGCTGAGTCGGTATCAAGATGTCAAAGGGATGCATTTTACTTGGCACAGTGACCTTTATAGCTTCTAGTTTGTATATGCTTAAGAATTTGAATTTCTTGCCCCATAGTTTCTAAAAGTAAACTAAAACACATAAAGCATATACTTCTCAGTTTATTTTGAATACTCATGTGTCTGGTGCAGGTGGGATAGTCTATTTTGAGTAAAAAGGGATTAAGAAATGGTTTCTTAAGTTGCTCGTGGTCTTTTGGAGCATATAGGATTTAGACACTACATGGAGAGCAAGTAAATGTGTAGTCACTGTTTGCTGTTTTTTTGGCATGTGGGTTTCCAAGTTTTTCACACCGTTCTCTGAGCATTGCCTCTGAGGCTCTTCTATGTGCCAGTGCACCACACGTGATTTAGAGTGCAGGTTCTGAGTCGGGGCACTGGGGTCCAGAATTCGTCTTCACCATTTAATCTCTTTCAGCCTCCATTTCTTCAACTGCGAATGCATAATAATAGTACCTACTTATAAGTTGTTATGGTGACTGTATGAGATAGTGCAGTTAAGCACTAGGCAAAGTGACTATCAAGTGAACGCTGCTATCATGTCAACTGTTGTTACTAGACATAACAGGAAGTAAAAGATCTCTACCCTGCCCTCAAGAAATCCACAATCTATTTGGAATATAAAATATATGAAGTTGTCCAGAAGGTACTCAGCTATGCAATATGAAAAATGCAGACATTTACTGAAGAAGCTACAAGATACAAGAAGTATTGTGCATAGGACAATGACGCCTCAGTACCCTTCAAACATGGCAGCTTGGGACCTCACACAGTTCTCTCCATCGCTATCAGCTGCCTATAGTATTTTCCTGAATCTCATTGACAGTCTGAAATCTCTTTGCTTTCAAAGGTGATTTTAGTTTTGGGAAAAGCCAGAAGTCTCAGGGCACCAAATGTGGGCTGTAGGGGGCTGAGTCACCTGGGTGATTTGATGTTTCGCCAAAGAACTGCACCAGATGTGATGCATGAGCAGGCACATTGTTGTGATGAAGCTGCCAAACACCAGTTGCCCATAACTGCAGCCTTCTGAGTCATCTGAATAGTTTCCACAGAGGAATGTTCAAATTTAACACAAAATTCGATGCAGATTTATTGCTCTACTTGCTCAGTCATTTTGAATGCTATGGCCACACAGGACACATGCTCACTCAACAGCATCTGCCGCTGCCACAGACGAGTACAGTGAAGTTGTCATTGTTCACACGTGCACATTCCATTCCACTCTCTTTGGCTGCCAGGTTACATCAGTGTTGTGCAAACTGTGTTTGTTGTATGAACAATGGCTGGACTTTTTCCGGACAGACCTCATATATTGTGTAAACAGCTTGGGGAGTTCCTGAAGCAACATGGTAAAAAGTACCAAGGGCAGACATGGATTTCGTAGGAATCTTAATAGAACAAGTGAATTTGCCATCATAGTTAAAGAAATTAAAACCACAGCCAGTTACGAAAAGGAGAGAAAGAGCTTCTTGATAAGGGGAATGGGAAGTATAAATGCATTTAGTCAAGATCTAGTAGAACACATGGGAAGTGACCCAACTTGTCTGGACCAGGTGAGGAGAACCTTTTTACTCCCATTCCCATTTGGCCAAACCAAGTCAGAAGTAACTCTCTTAGATGGTATCTTCGTATGAGACGCCAAAATGTCAAATGGATTTTTAGCAAGAACTCAGTCTGTGGCAGAGATAGGCTGTTCCCAGGCCCTCAGGAGCCTGCCCGATGCTGCACCTCCCTGCTGCATGGAAAGGAGGAGGCTGGGGGCTGGGATCCGCAGCCTCAGGCAAGAGAGCCAGGCAGGGGACCCACCTATTGCTGTTCCTCAGCTGTGTGGCTCAGCTTCCTGACTCCTGCATTTGCTTTACTTTCTGACTATGCTGCTTTCCCTAGCACTTATAAATTTCCCAGCCCTTTGATGAAGAGGAAATGACCTGATTTCCAGAGTAACTGGTGTTATTATTGGGCAGATACTCCTTAACAGTTGAGACCAAGGTCTTATTTTACATACATCATTTTCCTCTTCAATATTTCTTCTACTTGTATTTAATTCCATTCCTAGAATATTTATTGACATGTCTTTCTAAAAATGTATATTTATTTATTGATTTTTTTTTGAGAGAGAAACATTGATTTGTTTTTCCACTTACTTATGCCTTCATTGGTTGATTCATGGATGTGCCCTGACTGGGGATTGAACCTGCATGTTGCTGTATTGGGTGATGCTCTAACCAACTGAGCTCCCTAGCCAGGGCTTTCACTGACATGTCTTAATGCCAGTAGAATCCAAACTCAAGTTTTGATTGGGGCTGCTTGTGTCCATATATAACACAGTGAGTCAAGGATTTTTTGTCTTAAATCTTAAATCTCTTGTTGTAAGTAGTGAGAGGCTGCTGCAGAGTCACCATAAGGCTGTCGTGGACCACCCTCTTTAAACTTCCGTTCCTTCCTTACTCCTCATCGTCTTTCCTTGCTTTATTTTTTTCCTCCATAACATTTGTAGCTTTACTGTATATACTTACTTACTTTGTTAGATGCATGAATGAATGGTAGCACCATGAGAGTCTTGTTCTCTTAAAAGAATCTTGACTTTGAGAAATGTAAGTTTATGTAGTTTGATGATGAATCTGTGTTATCCAAATACTGGGACCTCGTAAGTACAAACCATACTTAGCACAATTTTTTAAAAATGCTGTTTTGGAGATTATAATTCGCCTACAGCTTTAAAATAAACTCAGAGCTTTTCTATAATGAGGTGCTTGCCAGACCTAGTTTTATGTCACCCCAGGAATCGTGATTAATCCTGGGTCTAATTTAATGCCATTTTAAATGTGACTCAAAATGGTTCTTCCTTGATTTTTGACATATTGTGTAATAGCTTCTTTATAATTTTTATGTCTGTAAACTGGTTTTGCTAGTAACAGTTATATAGCATTGTTGTAAGCCTTTTTGAATTGAGAAACACAATGGCTTTTTTATAGTCTTCCTATGTGACTTGTGGTTTGTAATATTTATTGTTCAGCTAATGCCTATCAGCAATTGGTTAATTGGTAGTTTGTACCTGTATTGACACTCAGCATACAGGGGCTTATTTAATGGCTGCTGTCTTCACTTGGAAAGTTAACATTATCGAAGGGGTACAGCATGATGAGTGACTGTACCTGTGTTTACTTTCATTTTCAAAGCTAATTGTTGGAGGGTGTTCTGCACCCTTTGACATTTAAAAGAGCTCCATTTGAGAGTAGTTATATGAATAAACCATTATGACCTAAGCAAAATGGTAAATCTTATTAGTGCATGTATCCTTTGCTTATATGTGGTTCAGATTTGAGTTCGCTTTAATAAAACCTTTGTTACAGATTGAAGGAGCCAGCGAGATAAATATTGGGAATTTTTCTAATTGAAAAACTTTACTTAATACCCATCATTTACTCATTCTTATAGTCACTCCTGCATTAATTAATTTTATTTCAGTTTGCCATGTATGTACAATGTCCCAGGTGCTGGGGATGCAAAAAGGAATAGTAAAAGCTCCCAGCCTGCAAGGAACTTACCATCTACTTATCCTTCACTATAGGCCACAGGAATGCCTTTCTGATATAGTCAAATGCTGAGCCAAATCCACTGTTAAATCTTAACAATAAATTGTGGCCATTATTGCCTCACTGTGTGTATGTCAGTGCCTCACACACTTTCATAGAGGTGGTAAGCAGTACGCTTTTTTAGCTTCAGCAGATCCGCCACCTTTTCCTCCATTTTAGCCCACTGCAGTTTCAAATGGTACAGGAAGAAAGCCCTGAAAATGTACAATTGTACATTTTTAAATGTCCCTTACTACACTGTATCCACCTCCTGTTTTCCAAATGCTGCCATTAGTGGTTACAATAATCATCTGTAATGTTAGCTTCTAAGAACCATGGTACAAGAGCTTCTTTTATAATTTCCCAGATGGGAAGGAACACATGTACGCGCCGGGCAGAGTTGCAGAAACTGGAAACAGCACTGTGTGGGTTTGTAATTTTGGAACTCTTTGGGCTTATTTAAGCACTCCAAGTCAAACTTAGGTGTCCATTAGGAATCAAATACCAGTTCGGGGAAAACTCATGTGCCACTCCAAGGGGAATAAGTCATATTATAGTAGTTTGAAAAGGAACTCCTGGAAACAACCATTTTTATATTGACTAATGTTTCATGTATACTTTTTGTAAGATGTCATGATGAATGCTGATTATAGAGACCAGGGTCACTGCATTTGTTTGGAGGACTGTCCCTAAGCATTTCGGTTTTTTACTTAAATAATAGTGAAGTGAGAAATTAAAAAGTAGAAAAGATTCCATAGGCATATGGAATGAAGCTGCGAATGAAAAAGGTTTTCAATGGCCCCTAGTTACTACATTTTTTTAAACGTGGTTTTATGACTTGTAGTCAAAGCCTTGACAAGGAAACTCAGCCATTGGAGGAAGGTATCTGAAAATCATTGCTAGTTCTTTCTTTATTGTCTTTCTTAATGTGACCAATCTAACTCCAAAGGAGACTACTTGTAAACTTAGATTATAAAATGAATTTATCCCTCTAAATGTAAATTTTTTCAAACTGAGCTTTAACCCTAGTCTTAGATATTTTATGACTTGTCATATAATTATGTAGTTTCTATTTGTTATGGCCATATTTTTAAAAGCATCTCTCCTAATTTTACAGGAAGGAATATTCAAGGATGAATACTCTGTTGTAGGTAAACTCAGACTCTCGATCTTGGCTCCCTTTTTAAAACCAGTAGTTCAGGGAACTTGGTGTATTATTGGAGGGGGAGAGGAGCAAGGAGTCAGTTCTGAGTCTCTAGTCATCTCTGATGGCAGCAGCTTGTGTAAAGCAGGTTCCTGAAAATAACTAGGTATGGAGAGTAAAGTTTAGGAATTAACATTAATTTGCTCACTAATTTATTCACTTGGCAGACATTGAGTGGTTTCCATGGTCCAGGTGCTACTGTACTAAGGGCTTCCTTTTGCAAACTTCCTGTGTCATACCACCTAAAAATGTATTTCAGAGCTATTCAAGTGTCCATGTAAAAATAAAATTATAACAGTGGTAGATGAAAAACTAGGGAAATATTTAAATAACCTCAGTAATTTTGACCAGATTTAACTCTGTAGAGAAATCTAAATTTTCTGTGTATCAGAAAATTTCCCAAAACAAAGTAAAATTTCAAAGCTAGACAGAGAGAAAATATCTGTAACATGTGAATAGACAAGCACTAATAAACCTAATAAGTGGCAATAACAAAAAGCCTAGGAACCTGAGAGCAAAATGGACAATGGATTTGACCAGTAAACCAGGTAAAAAGTTGCTCAGCTTTATCTGTTGAATCCAAATCCAGACACCGTTTTCCAGCTGTCAGATTGCCAACATTAAATTAAAAAGAATGACAACAGCACTATTACTTAGTTATTTAGGATGAGTGGAAACAGGCTCTCATAATGATGAAAATTTATGGGTCCCAATGTGAATTGCTATAAATTTTTAGAAAAATAATCTATTCAACTCTATTAAAAGGTAAAATGTTCAGAACCTTTGACCCAACAAGCTCAGTTCTAATTTACTGAGAAAAGTAAGCCCCACTAGTAAAGGATATATATACGGGTGTTTATTGCAGCACGACCCCAGTGGCTGAGAGCTACGAACAGCCTGCATGTCTGTGGCTGGGAGCGTGCGGTGGAGCATTATGTGGCTATTTAGAAAGCAGTCAGTGGAGTGCTGTGTATAATGTGATTCCATTAGGGAAAACAAAACAGAAAGAAAGGTTAAAGAGTTATTTATATGCAAATATGTGTATGTGTGTGTGTGTTTATGAGCATAGAAAAAGCTGTTTGCCCTGGCTGGTGTGGCTCAGTGGATTGAGTGCCGGCCTGTGAACCAAAGGGTCACTGGTTGGATTCCCAGTCAGGGCACATGCCTGGGTTGCAGGCCAGGTCCCCAGTAGGGGGTGCACGAGAGGCAACCACACATTGATATTTCTCTCCCTCTGTCCCTCCTTTCCACTCTCTCTAAAACTAAGTAAATAAAATCTTTTTAAAAACAGAAAAAGAAGAAGCTGTTTGAGGCTACACACAGTTAATATTAATTACCTTAAAAACTGAAGGTAGCAGGACTTTTCCTTGGTAAACTTCTCTATGATTTGACTTCTTACAACAAACCTAAATTTTATAATGTAATAAAACCAAAAAACAACTGAGGAGTTAAGAAACAAAGAATGAAAAGGAGGAGGAAGTGGCCAAATTGACAGGACAAGACCAGAAGAGTATAGTTTCTTAGAAACCGGAAAAGAGAGGGTTCCAGAGGAGAGAGGTCACCCGTGTCAGATACTCTTAGAGCGCAAGTAAAGTAAGGATGGAGAAGCATTTGCTGTGTTGAGTGGTGCGCTCTGTGGGAGGCGCCTTGCTGCACCAGTAGGGTCAGAGGCTTGTGTGCTGGGCTAGGGGATCCGTGGGAGGGGAGGGAGTCTGTGAAGGGGGGGAGGAAAGAAATGAGAGAGAATCCAGGGGGCTGTATAGAGACAAGCATGATTTTATCTTTATTTTTTAAGATGGAAGAGACTTCTGGTGCTCTCCCCTTTGTAAACATGTTGTCCATCTTAGAATTCCTATAAGTCAGAGCAAGGAGACTGATGATGTTAATGCTGAGCAGGGTGAGTATGATGACAGCTTCCCAGGATGGCAGGAAGGAAGGGGTGAAGTTAGTTTAGACAGAAGGAAGGACATCATACCTGAGGGTCTCAATGTTCACAGGCAGTGAGTGATTCTTAGCTTCTTGGTTAGAACCCATGTAGGGTGGCTGCTCAGCCCTCTGGGGGGCCTATGAACTAATCCACAACTACAGGTCAGTTCTTACTAGTCCCTGTGGGTAAAAGATGAGTAATTCTATTAAGTTTTAAAAAAAATTATATTTAACTTGGAGCCGCTACCCACCAACAATAAATTATTAAGGGTTACTAAAATTTGGTATTAACAAATTAAAAGCACATGCTACTAGAATTTATTCTAAGTCAGTATTCTATTCAGAAGTCTGGCCAATACTCGGTGCTTGGCAATAATGGTAAAGTACACACACAGTTGTAGGTCCCACAGTTTGACTCGGTGTGTCATCAGTGTGGGCTTGAGTGGGTTATGGCATTTGATTGTTGCTGTTCTTGCTTTTTAATTATAAATTACAATTTAACTTTATCATTACCAGTTGAATTTATTGTTGGTTGTTTAGTTAACTATGCCGTGTTTCTTTTTCTTTTTTTAAGATTATAGTACTTGTCTAATAAAGTTTATTTTAATTTTATTTTTTTAAGATTTTATTTATTTATTTTTAGAGAGAGGAGAAAGGAAGGAGAAAGAGAGGGAGAGAAACATCAGTGTATGAAAGAAACATTGATCAGTTGCCTCTTACACACCCCAAAGTGGGGACCTGGCTTGTAACCCAGGCATGTGCCCTGACCAGGAATCGAACCAGCAATCTTTTGGTCCACAGGCCTGTACTCAATCCACTGAGCCATACCAGCCAGGGCTCAGTGTTTCTTACTACATATTTGGATCAACAATATTTTTGTCTTACAATATTCTTACAACTTGACTTTAAGATATGTATGTCTTATGATTTCTATATGAATCACCCATGGTTATTTTGCTAAAGTACATGTGTATATTACCCCTGCCAAATATTTGCTTGTATGGTGGCACACTTCAAAGTGATATGTTTCTTGGGAATTTTTGCTATTTAAAATAACTTACAACATATTATCAATGCAGGTATAATAAAATTACTGGGTGTTTTAAGATTTTTTTGGTTGTCTTATTATAGAAATCATGTTTATAATTCATATTCTTTTTATAAAAAGTAAATTAGAAGCCATTTACAAATATGTAAATTATAAGCCATTGTATATATGTATATGTGTATGTACTTCCAGCAACATGTTTACTGTCATTTGTTAATGATGTTTTTGTCTAATTCTTTGTTATTACCAGATTCACTTTTCCCCTCTTGGAGTGTGGGAACAAGTGGATAGGGGAGGGTCTTTTCCTCACCACAGTAGGCTTTGGTCACAAAGTTTGGAAGCCATCACTCTACAGGAGTGACTAGGTATGTGGCAAAGGATATACAGAGCTGCCAAATTCAAATACAGGTAACTCAGACCTCCTAGCCTGAATGACAGAGGACTGTGAGCTCGTCACCCAGAAGATGTTATGAGAGCAGCTACTGATGACATTGTGTTTTTCCTGTTTAAGGATGTAAATGAAGACCCTGGAGAAGATGTGGCCCTCCTTTCCGTCAGTTTTGAGGATACTGAAGCCACTCAGGTGTACCCCAAGCTGTACTTGTCACCCCGAATTGAACAGTAAGTATCAGTGTCATTAGTCTTCTGTAGCCTAGTGCTTCTCCTTGTTGGCCAGGCGTGCCTCGGTAATTCTTCTGCCACTCTTGAACTCTTAAAATGATTTTCTTAATTGACTTTTGTTTTCTTAAAAATGAATTATATTAGGAGTTTAGATTACAGAGTAAATGCAATTAGTATTTGCCACTGCAACCTTCCGATGAGTCTTGGTTGTGTAATTTGTGATGTGAATGCTGTGCCTTTGCAGGGAGTAATGAGTAGGCAGACTGAATCTGCAACTGTGACTCCTTCCGAATATTCCTTGGGTATGGTGGTTACAGCTTAAGGAGGACTGCTTAAAAAGATGACTTGTTTGAATTATTTTTCTGTGTCTAAATAATTTTACACAGCATTCAGGCTACATGGTACAAGTGGTTTGATATCACATTTGTGTTAACCAAATGACTTTGCTCATTGGTAATGAACTTTACCAGGACTAGCTTCACAATGTGCTTATTGTTGGTTAAAATGCTTTAGTAGCTTATTTTACTTCAAAGGGAGCTGAAGTTCATTGAAAATAGATTGTAACCAGATTTGCTTGGGAACTTTGGACAGATTTTTCATCAGCAGAGTGAGTTTTTACAGACTCTGATTGAAGTGTGTTATTAAAGTTCTCTGTAAGACATAGTCAGGGTTGGCTGGTTTTTGTCTGTGAGATGTGGTCACCGTTCAGCATTCATATACGAAGCCATCTTCACGACACGAGTGCTCCAGGTCACGAATCATGGACATGCCATCTTGCGCACTGACAGGACAGAGCTGTTTGTGCTCACATGTGGAAGACTCTGAGCACCAGTAACCTGTAGATGTGCTCTCTTTTATTTACGTACCACTGGCAGCACATAGGACAGGATGTTACAGTAGCAGGTGCTCAAAGAATATTTTAATTTTTAATTTAAAATACTAATGCATATCAGTAAGAGATCAAAGCCTGCTGGAGTCATTACAGGGAGGTGGTAACAAGGAAGGTTCTGTAACAAGCACATCTGGTTTAAACCCAGGTTCTGCAACACCAGTTGGCAAAATATTTAACATCTTTGAACTTGTTTTCTCATCCGTAAAATAGGGATAATAGTACCTATTTTATAGCGTTGTTTTGAGGATTATATTAAATACTGTTCATAAAGCATTAATTAATTGCAGAGCCTGGCTGGCATTATAGCAAGTAGTAGCTGTTAATGTTACTATTGTTGATACAGTTCATAGGGGAAGAAAGAGTGGGTGAGGAGTGAGTGGTGAGCAGGACAAGTGGAGCAGAAAGGGGACCGGTCAATAAGTGACTAGACGCTGGTCCTAGAGCAGCCACCCAGTATGTGCATAATGAGTTAAGAAGGTGTGTGGTGATGTGAAAAGGGAGATGTTAATGAGACAATCCCAGGATGTAGATCATAAGAATGTATCAGTTAAGCTACAGTCAAGAATTTGCCAGCTCTGAAAAACAATTTTCCCAGCCCCCACACTATTTTTCCCAGAAGTTATTGCATCTAGTTTGCAAATAAGCTTGCTAATGAAATATTTCTTCCTCTAAAAATCTAAGGTGTGATGTGAAAAATTATTAGTGCAGGATATGTTTTAAGTTGTTGCCTGTTCTAAACTCCAGCTTTCTACATTTTCCTCTGCATTCATTTTAGGTTAAGAACTGGCCACAGTGTACCTTTCCAGATCAGCTGCTCATTTTTCCTCCTGTAGCCTGTCCTTCAGCCAGACTCTCTCACTTGAAGTTTTCTTAATTCTCCTGTACTCTTCTTCTGTGCTTTTGTAAAGCTGCCATCTCCATGTAAAATGCCCTTCTCTAATGCCCTCTTCCTGTTGAAATGTTATACATTTTCTAAGCCTTATTCAAATGCCATCTCTACCAATCATTTCCTTAAGCACAATTAGCCTAGCCTTTCCCTAAATTTGTATAATACTGAATTTGTATTACTCTTATTATCTGCTCACCATAGATTTAGTTATGTGCATTTTGTTTTCATCTTTTACTAAATTGCAAGCTACTCGGGGGCAAGGAACAAGTCTTTTCATTCCTTTAATAGCCTGAATGGCAGTGTTCTAGGTCAGTAAGTAATTCTTAAAAGAAAATTTGAAAATGCTGCCCTGAGAGCTATTATATTTTTCCTTGTTAGTAAAAACTTACTTAGTAGAACTGTGTTTGTGTTAACAACCACCACCACCACCACCACCACCACCACCACCACTCGCCTCCTGGAGTAGAAGTCGTGCAGATGAGGTTTTAGGGAAAGGTTAACATGGAAAGTGGCCGAGTTGTGTTATAACTTTCTCAGGCTTACATATTTGCTAAAGTTATTAATATCTTTGGTTAACTCTTACAGAGATCAGAGTAGAACGGAAGTAATGCCATTTTCAGTAAGGCAAAGGTCATAGGAAAGATATTAAGAACTGAGTGAAGCGGGGTCCGTACTGTCTCTGATACTGTGTTAAGCTCTCATTTCTTTTCTGTGTTTCATACTGTCCTGTCAACTTTTGGCTATCCAAGCATTGATTATAGACTCAGACTGGCAGAGTTCTCTCAGGAGTCATGGGAAAAGCATCCCATGTGGACCCGCCCAAAGCCGATGCCAGACGCTTGCCCTAGCTGAGGCTTGTACTCTTTTTGGCTTCTGCTGTGGCTCTTTCTAGGAAGTCCTAAGTCCCGTGCAGTGGATTTGACAGGCAGAGGCCTAAGTGAGGCCAATAGCCTGAGCCCGTATTAGGTAAATATTGACGAGTAAAGGCTTGCATTCTCACCATCTGCTCTCCATGAGCATAGAAGGATATCTTGAGCCTGGGAGATACCCCATTTCAGTGTAGCTCATCTGCCTGGCCCCGCTTGACCGTGCAGTGGGCAAAGGTGTTATGTTCACATTAACTAGTCTTAGAAATAGGGAGAGGCTACTTTGGACTCTTGGCCTTCACATGTAGGAAAAGAGATCAATTTGTTATACCCTACAGATTTCTAGGGTATGGATACCAAATGTCTCCAAATTAGACATTCCCCACTAACAGGAACATCTGTCAGAGACACTGGGTAGAAAACTCCCCAGTGTGTTGTAATTTATGGAGCTCTGAAATGCAATCCCACTTCAGAAGGCTCTCTGTTTACCCAGGGTCCTGGCACAGTTGTCTGGCATTTCTGGCAGCTGGAACACACGCCTGCTCACCTTGATGGGCTTAGATGCATGTTGTTTCCTGGTCTCCCACTGTGCCTGTGTACGGCTTGCAGAGTAAATGCTTCTGAGAACTTCCTGTTCTTCTCCCACAGGGACATATATGACATGTCCATATTTCAGACCCTATACATTTGTTTTCCAAGGGACCCATATCAGTCGATTGAATTAGTTTTTGAAAAAGGATGAAGTATGCAAATGAAATCTAGCGGTCAGTTATGCAAGACTGACATTGGTTGGATATTAGGGTGGGGGGATCTCGTTTCCAAACCAGCTGTCTGTTTTTCCTGGCAGGAAAGGTGGGTTTGTAAGGTTACATCATCGGCGCTGGCACTAAGCGCACCCCACCTTTCCCTCCTCCCCAGATGGTTGGCAGTTCCTGCAGTGACACCAGAGGTCACATGGGCTGCACAGTCCTCTTCCCCGAAATGTGTGGGCCCTTTTCTTGGCGTGAGCAGATCTGTGGGAGTGGTTCGAAGAAAACTAGCTCATCACTCCCTGTGCTGTTCCCACTCGGTGCATAAAAAGAGGCCTTCAGCCCCTGAGGCAGACCAGGTGGCATCTTTCACAAGTACAGAATTTGTTTTTAGAACTTTTTGTTGTTAAGTTGCAGTCCGCCTTAGAAATAAGTACTCAAGTCTTACCAGCCCACAAATGCTCACCATTAATGAGGCCTGTGTGCCTGCAAATTTGTACATTTACCCTGTCAGACAACAAAACACAGTGACCACAATGAGAAAAAGCCCTTTGCTAGGTGCTGTGGAGGATAGCAAGATAAGCAAGATAAAGCCTGTGCCCTTAATTTGCTGATAATATAGTAAGGGAAATAAGAACAAATACGGCAAGTTTCAGCTTGTGTATTAGTAGAGAAGGCACAGTAAGACTTGGCATCAGACGCTGTCCCTCTGCTTATTGGCTGGCAGTCTTACTCAAGGTACTTAACCTTTTTGAGCTTCATTTCATCTTCTGTAAAGGGGGATAAATCATAAATTTCAGAATCATCTATGCCAAGGGGAGGATATATATAATATATATATTTTATACACACACACACATATATCATCACCTCTAAGGGGAAGTATTTATATGTATATATAAATAAATGAAAGTCTCCACTGTAACGTGTGGCACATGGGCGATGCTCAGTACGTCTTGAGTTAAATACCTAAAAAGAGACTTGTTGAGCACTGTAAGGGTTCAAGGGAGGGGGAGGCCATACTTCCACTTGGTTTGGTGGAGAGGGGACTTAAGAAGGACTTGGAAAACCTGGTTCTTCTGATGTAATGTGGCTTTTCTAGAGATTAAACATGTGCTACACTAATCATAATAAAAATACATTTGTTTAGTACTTTAAAATGTTCAAACTGCTTTTCACTTTACCATCCATCCCATCTGACCCCCATGGTAGAAATCCTGGCATGTGTTTCATAATTCACCCTCTTTCCTCTGTAACCCGGAATTCTGAGACCCTTCCTGGCCTCCTCTGTTGCCCTGCTTTCATTTGAACCCATTAAATTATGTTCGGTAATGTTTTCTGTGATCCATCCCTAGGATGGATCTTAGGATGGATCCCTAGGATGGATCCATGAAAGGGATGGACCCTTTCATGGTCTTACCTCTTTGTGGAGGACCCCCCCCCCAAATCCTCATTTCTAATCCCATCTTTCCCATTTATAGGTCCGCTTTTCTAGCCACCTGATAGGTGGGTCTGTCTGTGTGTTCAGAGTGTCTGAAATCAGACGCGTCATTTCTCCAAACTAATGTTTCTTTTTCTTAGGTGCCCAGGTGCCACATCTCAAAGGCATTAGCCAACCGTTGTTTTGTACTAGAAATCTTCTCCGCACAATAGCTCTCATTTTTGTCATTCCTGCTGTCCTTTCCTAGTCAGTCCTTGAGTTACCTTGTCTCCTGATGGCCTTTTAACTCTTCTTCCCATTTTAGTTTATCCAGCACAGAACTGTCACCATCCTCCTGAAGTAAGTTCTGGTCACGTAATGTCCTCTCCTCGCTCAGCATCATCAGTGTCACCCTACGACCAACTGAATTGGGTGCTTGCTACCCTGGCGTTTGGAGTGTTTTCTATTGCAGTTCTAACTGACCTTTCTCCTCCAGTCTGGGTTCTGTGCATACCCTGTTGTTCAGCCAGACTGAGGTTTTTGGTGGTTTCCTGTGAACTCACTTTGTGTTTTTCTCACTCTCATACTCTTGCTTGGGCTGCTTCTTATACCAGAACCCTGACTTTATTTCCCTCTCCCACAGGGGCTGTCAAAGCTCTGTCTGTCCTCCCTGATATTCTCAGTTACCACCTCCTCCACGGGATGACCACTACCACCTGCCTCCCCAACAAGACTGCACTTTTCCCTCCTGTGTTTGTGCCTGTGTTGTCATATCGTTTCCCTGGACCATAAACTCCTTAAGGGTGGGCCTCTGTTTCTGTCAACTGAGGGCTGGTGAGCCACAGCTCACCTCCCAAGCTGGCCCTGCCCTTGGCCCTGCCTGAGCTCAGGCACAGCACCCACTGCTTGGTCTCCACAGTGGGGCAGAAAGCTCTGAACCTGCTGGGTCCTTCGCCTGCAAAGGCAGGTGGTCTCCATAGTCCTTTCACGTTTCCCTGTGGGCCCCAGGTCATGTTTCTGAGAAGTGGAGCTTTATTCCACAGATGTGGTTTATCAGCTGAATCCTGGAGGTGCTAACCATGATTGTGACCTCATGGTGATCTCTCACCTACTCCTGTTGCGGCCTCTCCAGTCTTCCTTTCCCTCCCTCTTCCCCACAGTGTGCCTCGCACAGACACGGTCACTTACAGCATTTGGATAGCCTGGAATCCACAAAGGCAGGGATAAACGGCAACTTGACTAAAGGACCTAGGGCAAGGGCAAGGGGAACTGAAAATTAAGGTAGTGCTACTTAGAATTACAGGTGAGATTTAATGAGATTATGGGTATTAAATCCAGAAAAATCAGATAAAATAGATTTTTAAAGCAATGAGCAATTCAATATTTTGTGATTAAGATTTAATACTAAGTTCAACATCTAAACAGGATGGAAAGTTTTCATTTTAGGTGCTCAAGTATTTTTTAAGAATAATTAGAAAAATTATGTAAATTAACACTGATAGATTTGAAAGAGAAGATAATTCTTGCCTTTTTTTTAACCTATATCAATTGTTTCAAGAAATGAGACCTCAAATCTCCTGGGATAATTCTGTGTTAGAATTTAAGTAATGAAATATCATAGTAAACATGGTTTAACTTAGCATCACTCCTGTTGACTTGAGTTACTGAAATAATCGTATAATAAATACTGTGTCCTGGAGGGTCCCCCCACTTTGATAAATATACCCTTCTGAGTTTGCTAAGACAGCCAGCTGTCAGGAGAAGACGTGTATTTGGTTTGAGTGGAGTGAGCTCTCCTAGCCTCTAGGGACTTGAGATGTTCATTTTCCTAGTCTGGGAGCAGGGCCAAAGGGACTCTTCGTGACTTAGAATGGAATTTTGAAAAGTAAGCTCAGCAAGTTTTCATTAGAGAGTTTGGCATTTTGTCTTGCTTGTGCCTCTCAAAAGATTAAGAGCTCAGCCTGCACTTTGAAAAATTACAAAAAAAGAACCAGAATGGAATTTAGTTGAGGGAGAAAATCAATCAGCCCCCAAATACCATATTTTTGGAAACATTCTGGTATAGAACTCTCACCTCCCCAGCCGCCTAAGTTAGTGATATATCAATGTTTTTTTATCTAGCTTTCCTTTTAGGCAGAAAATATGCATTTAGAAAGAAGAAATATGTACATCTGAGATAACTCAAATCTCACTGGTACATGTGTCTTAAACTTGTCTGGCCCTTAAGCTCTTACATTTATTCTGTGTCTGTGGGCAGTTCTTTGCCTTGTTTTTCTTAAGTGCTATTCTCTTCTCTATAGAGTAATGATTAGCTTAAAACGATGTGTTTTTATTTTAAAAATCAGGCCTAGCACTTTTCTGCTAAACATCTCAAGGGTTCTGTGCAGTTCTGTCTGTAATGAAGATGAGAAATTCATGGTTTGCAGTGCGACATTGTATCTCAGCAGCAGAGCCCTGAACACTGAGCCTTACTGTTTTATGCAGTGAATGTTCATTTATATTTATTCACAAGTAGGAAAATATTCCTCAATGGAAGTTCTGAAATGAAGAGTGGTAGTTAACAAAAAACATTAGAGCAAAGGAATTATGAAGTGGAAGAGAAAATGGCCTAGAATGTTTCAGAACTGATGGAAGATACCAATCCCCAGAAACAGGACGTACAATGAATCTCAAACAGGCTAAATAAAAAGAAATTGACACCTAAACATACCATCTGAAATTGCAGAACACCATAAAAGTACTCAAAATTGACCATTGTGTTTAAAAGAATAGCAAATTGAGACTGACTTCTTTGAAAATATGATTGGAGACATGGACTTTACCCCCAGAAAAATTTATTTACAGTTTTGAGAATAACACCCTCCCCTGAAGCCAATTCATAAACTGCGTTTAAGAATCCTTGTTCTAGATTTCAGTCCTGCATTTTTAGCCTTCTATACCATCTCATGCTTGAGTAATCACTGAAGCTTTAATATCTGAAATGCAAATTATCATCCAACACAGCCCATCTCCCCTCCCCAAAACTGCTCTTCTCCATTGTTCTTTATTTTTATTAATGACTTTACCATCTTAGTGACCCCAGCCGTGAAACCTACACATCCTGTTTTTCACCTTTCTTTAGCCATTGTTTCCCGTATCCAAGCAACAGCCAGGAGATTTTGCCTCCACAGTATCTCGGTTGCTTCTCCTCACCCTTTCCCCTCACCGTCTTTCAAGCCTCTGTGTACCTTACCCATTGACAGATTAGTCTTTGGAAAGCACAGCTCAATCCATGTTTCTCACTTGCTCAGACACTCTACATACTTCTTTACCGAACATCTGTGGAACATGCATGTTACGTTGTCCCGTCTAAGAAGCCTCGGTGCCCCCTGCACTCCCAGCCCCTCAAGTGGTGGAATCAGGGAGGAGTACTTCTGGGAAATTTCCTTAATGTTCTAGGAGTATAGCTATATTTGTTTACGGTTTTTGTCCACCATTTTTAAGTGTCTTGTAGTAGGAGGACCCTATGTGGTTGGCCGTACTGTGCCATCTATTCTCTGACATTCTTGATCCAGTTTTCTGCAGGGACTGACTGTGATTGTAGATGCACTCGGAATGCTGGTCCAGTGGTGGTCTGCTGTGGGGCTGGTGGAATTCTTCTGTCTTTCCTCCTGTGGTTTTTAGTACGCCTCCGTTCTCTGAGATAACATATCTGAGCTGCCGTCCTCTCTCAGCTGGACCATCGAAACACTCCAGCTGGTCTCTGCATCCCTTCTTTCCCCACTTCCATCTAGTTGCCACACTGCAGGCAGAGTGGACTTTCTAAAACAAATCTGATCTCACCATTGTCTTGCTTAAAAACAAGTTCATTCTTTTCTCATGAATGATCGATCACTCATCAGCTTTATCCAACTCAGAGCTTTTCCCTTTGTCTCTGAGGCATATTTATTTTTAAAAACTACCTATATCTAGCTTATCAAGTTCTAGCACTTTTTTCCTTCATACTGTCTTAAAGACTGAACTTCTCCAAGTCTTTATTTCCTCCTATCCCAGAGTTTCCTTTAATTCTTTCTGTCAAGCACTGGGTAGAAATGGAAACTAATGTGTAAAAATGGTGGCATAAGACTACGAAAAAAATGGTCATCAGCACTATAAGGCAGTTATTTCCATGCCCTTGCACGTGTGAGAACCTGTTTTGAATGTCAAAACCTTCTCCATGAGGGCAGGAGGACTGACTACAAAGAGGGAGCACAGGAGGGTTTTGGGGTCATGGCATTGTTCTGCGTCATGACTGCGGTGGTGGGTATACAACTTTATACACTGCCAAAACCCTAAGAACTGCGCATAGCAAAGAGTGGATTTTACTGTGGGTAAAAACAAGTTTCAAAAACATTTCAGCCCTCCTGGGTGGCTTAGTTGGTTGAGCATCATCCCGTGCACCAAAAGGTTGAGGGTTCGATTCCTTGTCGGGGCACATACCTAGGTTGTGGGTTTGATCCCTGGTCAGGGTGTGTACAGG
Organism: Macrotus californicus; assembly: GCA_007922815.1. NCBI lineage: Eukaryota > Metazoa > Chordata > Mammalia > Chiroptera > Phyllostomidae > Macrotus > Macrotus californicus. Next base: position 47,202 of record VMDR010004282.1, read on the forward strand.
AGGCAACTGATTGGTGTTTCTCTCTCACATCGATGTCTCTCTTTTCTATCTCTCTGTCCTCTTCCTTTCTCTCCAAAATCAGTAAATAGAGCCTTGGGTGAAGATTAAAGAACAATGTCACAGACTAAGATAGGTATAAAGAATACATTTTAACATTTCCTGTTAATAAATGATGAATTAAATGCTTTTTCAATGAACTTACATTTTATTAATTACAGTAGGGTGTGTATATATATTTAAAAATGGATATATACCCTTTTATGTACTGTACACACATGGATATGTATACATACATGTGTATGTATGCATATGTGTGTATGTATATATACTATACATGCTTTATACATGTGATACTACACACAACCTTTATTTGGTCTTCAGATGCTTGATGTCTAATAAATTAGTAAACCTGTTATATCAAGTCTAAGGTCCCATAATGCCATGAAGCCTACAGATTGGGAACATTTATTATATGGGATGTATAATGAATGACCATTTTCCCAAGAATTCTGTTGTTTATATTTATTGGTATTTGCTTAAATAAAAACACATTTTAACTTTCTCTTAAAATAGCTAACATAATTGCCACGTTAGGAAGCAGTTCTAACCTTTCAGTTCTGTCTCACCTGGAATGACTGACCCATGGAGAACGCTGCCAGTTTGACTCCTCTCTGCCCAACCCAAACACCCAGGTCTCTTAGTTTAGCTCCTGGTGGGGGCAGAGGGGCTCCACGGAGCTAGGGTCCAGGGAATTGAAACTCACCCCCTTCGGAGCCCTCCCCTTGTGTTTGCCTTGGCCTCCATGAAACTCCTGTGGTTCCCAGCACTTCCTTTTCCAGGGCTCCTGGCGCTCAGATGTTCCACTGTCTTCTCACGTTTCTCATTGTGTTTCTGTCTACACAGTGATCTGTGAATTGGTCTATTACATTAACATAATGTCTTTTACTTAGCTTTTAGAGAAGAGCGTAGGTGTGGATCAGGAGATATGGCAGTTGGGTTTTAAAAATAAAGTCATTCTACCTCTTCTTCTCCCCAAAGAAGTATATGGTTTCTTATGTCCACCACGTGGTTTCAAAGGGCAATATTTAGTACCAAGGTAACGGCGTGGTTCTTGGTTACAAGTGTTCGGTGTAAGAAGGCAGTGACCAAGGCTGTCAGTGTGTAAAGCAGGACCCCTTACACCGTTGTTGGTCCAACATCAACGTGGTCCGAGGTCACTGTGGGAGCTTTCATCACAGAGCACGTGGTTTGATTCTGGTACGTCTCATTTTGATTCCCGTAGTGCAGGGCTAATAATTCCACTGCAGTTTTTCTGTGTTTGTTACAATTCAAACACGCTGTCTTTCACTAGCGGCATCAGTGCCTTTAATGAATGAAGAAGCCTTTAGTTTAAAACAAACAAATGATGAGTTAACATAATATTCAATACAGGACCATAACAGGGAGTGACCATCCTGTCCGGTCACATTTTATTTTAAAGACAGCTTCCACAAACTAGAGGTCATTCTTGAAAAAGACTAGAATCTGCTACCTTGCCAAATTTCAGCGGAACCAAACCATTAAGTTGAAGAAGTTATATACATCAGTGGAAAATTGGCTTTATTGACAACCTTTTTCCCCCCATCCAAGCAAGAACTTTCCCCTCCCACTTTGTAATCCCTCCTTCCCTCCCTACTCCACCCTAGTCTTTAAAAAGTATGATGTAACATTGGGTCATTTTGTGCCAAGTTTTCATCCTGGAGCGGAGTTTTATAGCCATGTTTCTCTGAGGAAGGAGTTTACGACCAAAGGGTGATAACACTTTCATGTTCTCCTCTGACCTGGTACGTTTTTCCTTGCTTCGACTTTGTTGGAGTTTAACGTAACCAATCTAATGTGTGTTAAAGCCCAAGAAAATTATTTCTAAAAGCTTTTAAGGATTTATTAACTGTAATGTCATATTTGATTCTATGTGATTCCTTTAAAAATAGATTATGGAGCATATTATTATTTTAAAATTTTAGATTTTTCTCTTTATACAATTAAAGGAATCCTTCAGAATATTTAGTTGTAGATATTAGTTGTTTTGGTTATTATTTCTACTCTATTAGGGTTGTTCACCGATGACAAACTGCCCATTTACTTTTTGCAAGCTCTTTCTTAAAAATACAGATAAACGTGGCCCTGTCTGGTCTCAGTAAGTGGAGAATTTAGTGTTAAGAGTCCAAATGGTAGAAATAACTGAAATGCCCATCAGTAGGGAAATGACTTAAAATACTTTGGCATGGAATGAAGCATAAAGAACTAGGCAGATTTCTACGTATTCACATGGAAGGATTTCTGAGTTGAAGAATAAGAGCAAATATCAGAAAAATGAGCAGAATCACACATTTTTATGTTAAAATAGTTAAACATCAGAACCATAGCATACATGTTCTACAGGGGAGTATGTATATATGTGAATGTGCATGTGTGTACTGGGTACCAATAATAGCTTAGTGAACACATATGTCGCATGTTTTAAGCACTTTGTACCCATTAACTCATTCAGCCCTCACAGCGACCCTATAAGATTGGTTATCACTATTGTCCCCATTTTATAGATGATGAGACTGAAATTCAGAGAGAGTCGGTCACTTGTCTGAGTCACACACCTAGCACACGGTGGCACCGCCATTGGAACCCAGGCGTTGGACTCTAACAGGATTGAGGGCAGAGAGCAAAGGGAGCTTGAACCTATTGGTGAGGTTTTACTTTTTTTTCAGGGTGGATCTAGGCATTTTCATTATGAAATTAAAATTAATTTGTAAAAAAAAATTGAAAAGAAATGTGTTGGGATAAATTTACTGGATATTTGATGACTGAGATATGTTTTGGTGGAGCCTGATTGGTTGTATATAATAAGTACTATTCTGTGTGAGACTTCAAACATTTAGTAATTGTCAGAAGTACTGTGCTTTGATCCCTTTCATCTACTACATTTGAGGATGGATAGTTCTTTTGGGGGGCTCTCCTGTTCCTTTAAAAATGTTTAGTAGCATCCCTGTCCTCTACACACTAGTCATGACAGCCAGCAGTGCCTGGTGTTCCCTGGGCAGCAGGTGGTGGTGGGGCAAAGTTATTCCCAGTTGAGAACCACCCATCCACTGTCACCATTCTTTAGGGACATGCAAGAACCTAGTTGTACCTGTGCTGAGTTTTAAAAATATCTTTCACTCACACTATTGTACTGTTTTCTATTCGTATCTATACGGGTTGCCGTGCCTAGGTCATGCACAGCAGTTAGAAATTGAGATAAAATCTTGGACCAGTTGCTCTCTCGTTATTGCCCTACTCCTGTGCTAGCCCCACACTCAGAGCTGCTGGTATTCACATGTGCTGAGTGTGCTGTACAGTCAGCTCGCATTTAGCCTCTCTCCAATGCACTGCTTCCTGTCCTCCCTTAAGCTCAGGAAGGAGGTCTACAGCTTGTATGTGGTGCCATATTTAAGGTGTGTTTCTCCTTTGTGTCTTTGACCTTTTTCCTACTTTCCGTTCCACAGACAAATATTTCCTAGTCCTTGGTTTGTTCACAGACCTGTTGATCTGAGCAGTTTTGCATGTTTACATTTTTGGGCTGATTTTTATTGCCTTACTGGAAGGGTCCCCCAACATTTTAGTTCCAGACTAACATCTCCAAAGATCAACAGGGCATAGAGCCCAGTTCTGCCGTGGGCCCAAATTCTCAATTCTTGGGAGATAATTGTGCTTCAGCCAGAAGCAGAATCTTCACCTCTGCTCTCAACATTCACCTTACCCTCTGTCCTGGGGCATCTACGCCTCCCATTGTGATTAAGTCTTTAGCAAAATACAAAGGCTAAGAGCTCTGCTTTGCAACAGGAAAGATTTGTAGCTGAGGCCTGAGTGCTTCTTTCTGGTTATGTAAACTAGTATAAGTTAACTTAACCTCTATAACTCCCAATGCATGGTAAGTTGCTGTTATTATTGTTATCTCAATCAACATCTTCATCATCTTCCTCCTGCTCTTGAAAGGTTCAGGGATGCCAATATTTGAAAATTTTACTCTAGATGCTATGCACCAGGTCATTAGGTAGTAACAGGTCACCTGAATCCATTCAGGGTAAGCTAGTGGGGGGAAATGTAAAAACAGAAATCTGGAGTGAGGGACAGAAACAAACTAAAGATTTCTATAAGGAAGCAAGTGGACTTTTTTTAATTACAACCTCATTTCAGACTTGAGAATCTCATAATAACTATGACAACCCATAGACCCTTCCATCCCAGATAATTTTGCATATTCATCAGAGAATTCATAGATTTTTTTTTATATCTAAGCCTTGACTGATTAGGGATCCACCGACCCTGAATCAAGAACCCCTTCTGTAAAGTTTCTCATTGAGAAACCAGTGAGATGTCTGCTGGCCACTGCAGTGGGTACGTTGGCCAAGGACAAGAATCAGAGACAAGAGCAGTCCGGCAGCCACTGGGCACTGTGCGGAACATGTTACAAATGCCACTTCATTCGATCTGCACAACAGGAGTCACTGGCTCTCAGTTACGCATGGGGATATCGAGGCACAGAGTGGGTAACTGTCAAAGGCCAACAACAAGTACGTGGCAGCAACGGGATTCAAACCAAGATCCATATCTTCTGAAGCCTTTGCCTTATATACTCTCTAATGCTTCACTGGGGAAGGGGGCACAGACCACTGAGGGGAGTGCTCAGAGTGGGACCTCAGAATACCTGCATCAGTATGAGTGTGGGGTTGGATGAAATTGGATTTCTGAGGCCACAGACACATCTGAATCTAAGGTCTTGGAATAGGTTCGGGAACCTTTAACAAGTACCTGGTGATTCTTTTGCTCACCAAATGTCTGAGAGCCACTAGTCATTCTAAGGTAATGTGGTTTATCGAGAGAGTCGGACAGAACCGAAACCAAGGAGAAAGGTGAAGGGCAGAACTATGTATGCCCTGCTTATGCTCTTACCTTTAAATATATACTGTTCTTGCTTTGTCTCAACCCTTGCTGTTTTCAGTCTGGACCCCCAGATTTTTCAGCTGATTTGGTCCACCCCTTTCCCTCGGGGGGAATCCTGGCTTCTACACGCCCTCTCTCCCTGACTTTTACTGCCTCTTACAAGTGGTGTTTCCTGCCCACTTTTTAATGGCCTTTACCCTCCTATGACCCACAGGAAAATGCACTGTTTCTGACACCTAAAGTTGTCACCCTAATTTTAGGGTGTTCTGTCACTCTTGCCCTCTTGTCCATTGCTTTGCCTTAGTCTGCCGTTTTATTTTGAGATATAATTTATATACTATTCAGTTCACCTATAATGTGTACAACTCAGCGTTTTTGAGTGTGTTCACAGAGCTGTGCAGCCATCACCACAGTTTTGGAGCATTATCTTCAGCCCTAAAAGAAACTCCATACCCCCTAACAATATCTCTCCGTTTCCGCCTGGTCCCCGGCAAACGATAATCTACTTTCTCTACCTGTGGACTTACCTGTTCGGGACATTTCATATAATGGAGTCATGCACGTGCGGTCTTCTGTGACCGGCCTCTTTCACTTAGCATAGTGTTTTCCAGGTTCATCCGTGTTTTCTTGTGTACCAGAACTTCATCTCTTCTTATTGGTGAATGATACTCCATTGTATGACTATGTCACATTTTATTCATTCATTCATTCATCAGTCGGTGGACATTTGGATGGTTTTCAGTTTTTGTCTGTTATGAATAATGCTGCTGCGAACATTCATGTTACGAGTTTTTGTGTGGACCTAGGGCTTCAAATCCCTTGGAGTAATGTCTACTCAGAGGTTTCGCCCACTTTAAAATTGGGTTCTTTTTAAAAGCTCGTTATGTATTTTGGATACTAGACCCTTATCAGATGCATGATTTGCAAATATTTTCTTCTATTCTGTGGGTTGTCTTTTCACTTTCTTGGTGGTGTTCTTTGAAGTCAGCCAGTTGTTGAAGTTCTTTTGGCTAGTATTTTTATCTGCTTCCTACTGCAGTCATATTTTAAAGTTTTCCCATGTATACATTCAACATTTTCTACGTTAGCTCATTTATGTCCATGATTGAAGATACAAATTGCCATTTCTTAGTTTTATAACATTGAAATATATGATAAACCTAAAATAACTAAAATAGGATTCATATTCAGAATAAAGAACTCGTTAAAATTAATAAGAAATGGCAAAAATTCTTACAGAAAAATGGACAAAAAACATGAACAGCCAATTCACAGGCAAGGAAGTGTCAGCCTCTGGGATCTTAGGTGGAACAGGCTCTCAATCAGAATTAGAAGGCCTAGGAAGTCTTCAACTCCCCAGTGAATCCATTCTCATCTGACTCAAATCCTGATCTTAAGAACTCTTATATGGAATAAATTCCCAGCATTTCTACAAATTTTAAGAAAAGCCAATAGGCGCTTTTTAGTTCAGTCCAAATTTAAGGATGTTCAGGACTTCCAAAGGGAGCCTTGAACTAAGGATTCTGATTGCAGCGGATTGTTGGGACCCAAAACTGGACTTGCAGCAGGACAGGATGTGGAGGCTCCGCCTCTCCCAGACCCAGTCATTTGGAGGCTTTCTGGAGATCTGAAAGGAGGGATTTTGCACTCAGTGACTGTCCTCTACACAGTCACGAACTGCGCACAGGCAAGGCTGCTAGAGAGCCTCAGGGAACTGCAGAGTGAAAAGAGGGCCTGTGTGGACCCTGACCTTGGGCCACCGGGGTCTGAGCTCAAAGGTGACAGTAGGCCCCAGAGCAGTTACCCTCCTGAGCTGGCATGGAGTCTCTACGCCTGCTTTTGGAGCACAGTCCCTTCTTAGAAATCAGAGTTGCCTCCTTTTTCATTTTAACAAGTCATTGTTAACTTTCTTGTACCTCATCATTAAGTTCACATCGTGATGTAAGATCTTCTTAAGTAGATTAAGAACTTTTAAAGTATTACCTATTTTTTACTCCCCTTTTATCTTTTGTTTTTAAAGAAGAAAGGGTAAATGGCAAGAAATACATCAAAAACTGATCATTATTTCCATTAGGAAATTATTTTGGTGATATATGACACATTTTATACTCATTTTCTCGAGTGATGCCATCCTGTGCAGAGTAGGACATGTAGCCTTCTTGGCTCCAGCCTCTTACATGAGGAGCCCCTCAGTGACTGAGACCACTTACTAGGTCCCCATACATTCCCATGTGCCCCCTAAGGGGTTCTGTCACCCCAGCTGGGGAAGAAAGTAATAATTGCTCTTCCTGTGAGTTCCAGATTATAAACTGAACGCCTTATTAGGCTGTTTATTTGAGAATCTTATTCCTGTTCTTGGAAGAGAGTTCTGGGAACCCTGGAAGTACTTTACTTGTATTCTGTGGCTGTCTGGCCTCTCTCAGATCAGGATCTTGAGTCTTGGAGCATAGGATGCTGTGGAGACAGTGTCACATCGCTCAGGCTGGCACACTTTAGGTTTGACACCCCCTGCCCCTCTCCCTTCCGTGACAACAGTGATGCCTTTTGAATAGGGCTTCCCCGAGACACCTGCTTTGGTGCCACAATAAGGTGATCAGGACTGGTTTTTAAGCTTACTAATTTTTTTAAATGTGGGCAGCTCCCTACCAATAAGTTACATTTCAGACTGTATGCGTATGTTGATTGTTTGGACTCTGGGATATGTTTTGCTATGGAAACCATTTAATACTTAGGTTACTAAGGAAACTGGATGTTCTGAAGGATTCCATCAAGTCATAGTGCCTGCCATGTATTTCACCACATTTTGAGGGACAGAACAACGCCCTTTTTTTTTTTGTTTAGTCTTCAGTGGCTGTTGGCTTTACAGCTTGCCTTGTTGGGGAGTGGCAGGGACCCAGCAGGGATCCAGCCACAGCAGATGGGCCAGGCTCAGTTCACCCAACAGAAGTCCATATACCAAGAGGCCCCCCTAAGCGCAGGCATATCCTCTCTGCACGAAGTATAAGGGCAGGGCAGACGACAGCTGAGCTGTCGCTCAGTTCTGGATTGTTATTTACAACTTGCCCACCCCCACCCCCGCCCATGAAACCCACTCCACGTCCCAGAGCTGCAACTGGAGCCAGAGGGAGCGCAGAGCAGATGGAGTACTTTCCTGCCTTTCTCATGTGACCAAGGGCTCTTGCAATAAGCGATCGTCTCTGTGAGTCGTCTGCGTGGACCCTGTGTCAGCCCCCAAGGTGAGCCGGCTCAACCTGGCCGTGGGCCTGTCCACAAAAGCTCATCACCCCACGGTCTGGGTTCTTGCACTAAGGAACTGAGAGAACGCTGGGCCCAGTGTGCTGTTCAAGGACGGAACAGTACCAGCATTTTTGTTGTTGTGCCCTTCTATTTTTTTTTTTTAATGAAGCTGAGTGCAGCTTAAATGTTTATTGTGCGTGTTTATCACCTGCCCTGTCCCTGGGCATGGTAGGTCATCGTTGGCCTGCTGAGTACTGGGTAGGGAGTACTGAGCCCTTCTCTGGTCATTGCTTCGGATCTTTACTGGTGTCCTCCTCTCTGAGGGGTGGCATCTCTCCTCCCGTCTTGTCATGACCCTTCAGGGCTTCCTCATTATACTTATTTCCTACCTTTATTTGCTGGCTTGGTAACAGTAATTTAACCTTATGTTTATATTGCACTTTCTACTTTAGAAGTACATTCTCCACTATTACCTTTGCAAGCTGGATGGGACAGGTGTTGTCATCCCTGTTTTCCAGAGTTAAAATCAATATTGAAAGAATGTGTCCAACCCTCTCGACCTTTCCTACAGGTCGAGCTGGGACACAGGGCCTTCGGGGGCCCGTCCTCTCGTGCTCTTCCTGCCATAGCATGCCCGTACTGCTGCTGGGCCCCCTTGCACTAGGCTGAGCCCATCCATGCTAAACATCTCTAGTAGAGAACTCGGTGTGCCTCTCTGGCTGCTCTACTCAGCGTTCTTGCTTCCCTCTTACTTCAGCAAATTGGCACCTTAGGACAAGCTCCTGCCACAGTGTATTTATCAGTGAATTGGTACCTTTGCATATTTTACAAAGTGAATTAATGCCTTCAGGTATTAATCTTGATGGTTAATAATTATATTTTTATATAGTGTCGTTTCATCAGAAGCATTTATTATCTTTCATTATATAGGGGAGGTTAACTAGTTAAATTACTTGTCTGAAATCTCAACAACAACAGCATAAGAGGGAAGAAGGAACTAACTTCTTTGAGGAGCCTATATGAACCAGACACTGTACTAGGTGCTTTAAATGTATGATCTCATTTCATCCTTGCAAAAATCCTACTCGTAGATGATGTTTCATGTTTTACAGGTGAAGAAACGGTTCACCTGTAAACTTAGCTTGTTCAGACAAGCTAAGTAACTTACATTGCAAGTTAAAGGTGGAGGGAAATGTTGAAATCTATCCTTGTCTGATTCCAAGGCTCACATTCTGTCTACTGTCCCACACACCATCCTCTTGTGCAAAGAGCGCCATTTCCAGGGCACGTAGTAACAAACAAAAGGATGCCTTGGACGCGTGGTGACACGGCGGGGGAGCAGGAAGACTAGGTAGAGTGCAGATGTTTTCCTTTCCCTGACAACCACCAGAAGGGAGCTAACTCCTTTCTCTGTCCTCTAAAGATCATGGATCTATTGACAGGTGCTCTGGTGTAAGTTTGAACTTGTAACTTCATTGAGCTTAGGTAAACTAACTTAGAGCAATCTGTTTTAGTGTAGTTTAGTCTTTTAAGCTAGGGCCTGCTCATGGACCTCACCCAGGCCAAGCAGTTACAAAGCTGCTTGGAAAGAGCGGTTTCTCTCTTGGAAAGGCAGTGAGACCTGGGGAAGGAGGACCGGCCAAAAGGCAGGAGTACTATGTTCTGGCCCTGGCTTCTACCTCTGGCCAGGTGACCTTGGGTTGTTGGTAAGCCGTCTCACTTCTCTGGATTCCAGTTCCCCTACCTGTTAAACATGGGCACTGAAGACTCTCCCAGCAACTGCAGTTTATTATCGTCCATAGAAATTTATTAATCATGTTAGTAGGAAAAGAACCTTTAGAAAACAGCACCGGGAGAATGATGAAAAACATCTTGCTAATTAATGACCTTGCCAATGAAGAGGTTTTGAAAGGGAACCTAACAAACAGCTAGGTTAACAGCTCCTAAAGGTCTGACTCTTTTAAGGAAAACAGGGGGCGGGGAAGGTAGTGTTTTAATGAGATTTGTGGGGAGAACAGTTCTTGATCGGTGACTGATTGGTGAATAGTGTGGAGGGTCTTTAACCCTTTCAGTACGAGCGCTCTTTCCGCCACGACACTCCTGCCGAAAACACGCACATAGCACATGGTCAGTCCTCCTTTGTGTGAAGACTTTCCTAACCTTGTATAACATCTATGCTTAATAAAACAATGCTTTTTTTCCAAGTGTTGTTTGTAACTTTAATATTAAAAGATAGTTATATAAAATTCTATCAATTATATAAGTACAATTTATAAAAATTATATACAGATGGATGCCAGATATATCCGGCACTCGTCCACACAGGTCATCAGGTGAGCGCCAGATATATCCGGCACCCATACCGAAAGGGTTAAAGGTGCCTCCGAGTTTTGGTTTTACTGTGTTAGATCTAAAGTAAACATATGAGAGGTTTTGAAATTTCCTTTGGACACTGTGTCTGCCTCTCCTTCCACCGACACCAGATGACACCAGGGACACCTTGTTTCTGCCTCCATGTGCCAGGCAAGTGGGCCGCTCCAGAGGCATGGAATAGCTCCAGAATGGTCGCAGTTTTCTTCAATGAGTCTTAAATAGTGAGCTAAAACTAATAACTAATTACTAATATTTATATAATAAAGATGAGAAAAACTGTAATTTAGAGCAAGATGGTTCAAAATACTTTGATACAATTTGGTCCCTTCCTTAAGAACCTAGAACGTTTCACATTTGTGACTTAATCTGCCTCCGAAATTCCCGAAGTAGAAAGCTCAGGTCACATCCTTCCTTGAAGAGGAGCACTTCCTGTGTTTGTTGGGACATGTGACCCCTTTTGCTGCCAGTGGTCCACACTCACAGGTTTTCCTCACTTTCCTGGGCACCGAGCATCTCACCAGAGAGTGGGCAGGTGGGCCTGGTGTGACCACCAGATTGTTTACCCAGCGATGGAAGTAAGTGATAAGCCTAATCCTTCCAGGGGCTGTTTTCATTTTCAGAGGATGCTTTTAGAAAGAGTAATCCAAATGAACCTGTCATGATAGGGTGTATAACAGTACATTTTCTGACAGGTGTGTTTTCCCAAGGCATTTTAGCACTAGCAAATGGCCACAGCCTCACTCCCCTGCATGCTCAAAAGATCCACACTTAGCATTTAGCCACCTGCCTCTCAAAAGGTTTCAAACTCATGTTTTAAACAATTTAGAATGAAGATCCATGGGCCCCTAAGGGTACAGCCCCTCTGCCCTGGCCTCCTGGAACTGCCATGTCATATGCCACAGGGCATGGGAACTTCCTCCCACATTTGAAATGTTTTCCTCAGTAGCGCTTTCAGGACCCACCCACCTCCCCATACACTGGGCACTTCTCAGGTCTGGCCATTGGCCTCCGTACCGGCTTTGATTTGTCTCCAGGTGGGCTCTTTCCCCAGGGAAGAGGCCCCTCAACTCAGGGGGTCTTCCCTCTTCTCCAAGTGTAGCCTGGGCCTTTTTTGGTAGGGAGGGGGCATTGCAGGAGTGGGGAGGCTTTATCTGCTTTACAGTAAAAGTGTCTGGGGAGAGTGGTTGAGAGGCAGGAATAGGGGCGAGGGAAGAAATGGAGAGAACCAATCACTGGAGAGCCGAGGACAGATGGAGCTGCTCACCACTCTGAAATCATGTTCTTAGGCCACCTGAAATGTCGGTGTTTTGGTTTGTAGGAATAGAGTGATACTAGGGCCACCTAAAACCTGTGTCGTACTTGTTGGTGAGGAACAGAGAGCTTCTCAGAGGAGGTGTGGTTGAGCAGTCTTAAAGGATAGTCACCAGCTGCTAGGACTGGAGCTCTAATTACAGGTCCAGTTGATTTAGCTACACCAGGAGTTTTACGTGGAGTTTATGTGTTCTTTATTCCTTGCCAGCAGTTCAGTTTGTAACTCAGTTGTTGGAGGACGGGAGCGCGCCGACCTTCTGTTGTTCAGCAGAGCCGTCCCGCTCCATTCGGCCACGTGTCCTCTACCGCTGCTTGTCCTTGTAGTGAAAGCTCCCAGTAGCCACTCGAGCAGCTTTGTGTGTTATTCTTAGTGGCTGACACTTTGGTGCATTAACCCTCATAACGTTTCACTTGGAGTTGTGTTTTTTCTCTCCCATGACTTTAGCATTTAAGAATGGAAAGGCACATTAGGATTTTGGATGCTGCTCCTTGGATGCTCCTCCTTAGAGGCGTGCTCACAAGTGGTTTCTTTGCACATACTTCTTCTGTTGGGCGTCAAATCGATCCATTGTTTGCCACACCTGTTCTCGGAGCTGCTGGTGGGTGCCTTTCAAAATACACAGTGGGTAACAATCACTTTTGCTATCTGACAAGCTTTTCTTCTGCTTTATTCTGTTCATGTAGAGTGGATTTCTTGATATTACATTTTTGAAACAGTTTCTCAATTCAGGTTTTTTTGTTTTTTTGGTTGACTTTTGAAGGAGTAGTCTAAATCCTAGCCCTGTAAGTTGCTGTTTAATTGAAACTAAAAAGTGATTAATACGTCCACTTCGTGTTATTATCTTTGAAACCTCTAAATCTTTGTTGAACGCATTGAATCACAATCTTGCTGTTTTAGTCAATGGCTTTCTGGAACCCCCAAAAAGTGCTTCTCAAAAGTATGGTCAGCAGATCCCCTGCACCAGCCTTGGAAATTAATAGCATAGAACCCTTGAATCCCTCCTGTACCTACAAATCAGTCTTGAAGGCCCAGAAGTCTGGGTTATAGGTGGTCGTATGTACGCAGAGTGTGAGGACCTCTGCTTGGAGTTGGCTCAGCACTCACTCACTTGGGATTTATCACCTGATTTTTGCCAGGACACAAATGAGTTTGGGCCTTTCTTTGGTCTTTGACTTGAATTCTGTGAAGAATATTGCTAGGAATGAGTTGGGTCATACTCTCTCTGGTATTAAAGAGAGTTTTAGAGAAGGTTAGGCTCCCAACATTTTTTATCCTTACCCAAGGACATTTTTTACTGCTTTTAGAGAGTGAGGAAGGGAGAGAGAGAAACATCGATGCGAGAGAGAAGCATGGATTGGTTGCCTCCTGTGGGTGCCTGGACAGGAGATTGCATCCACAACCTCAGTGTAGGCCCTGACTGGGAATCAAACCCACCACCCTACAGTTACGGGGCAACACACTGGCCAACTGAGCCACACTGGCCAGGGCAGACTCCAGCAATATTATTAAAGCCCAAGTCACCGGAACCTCTTGGGCCTGTTGTGTGTGGCACTTTGGAGGTAGATAAGGGCAACAGACCTACACATGATGCTTGGAAATTACCTTCCTGGGTCACAGAGGACTACTTAGTACATTAGACATTAAACTATAGCTAGTCTAAGCTCTGGAGCCTTATAATAATAGTAATTAACATAATGATAGTATTTCTCAAGTTTCTTTAAGCTGAAAGCCTTAAAGTGCCTTATTAAACATAGTATGCAGCACTCTGGCAAGAGAGGTCAGTGTTAAGCTCCTCGTTTTATAGATTTAAAACCTGAAGATGAATACGAAAGTTTAGCTTAAACACTGTTCTTGGGTAATGACGCATTCGACTTGGAGAAATGGGAATATTTCAAAGGAAGCATTTGTGATTTGGGGGTGGGGAGTTGTGGTGGTAGGGTGGTAGCTGTTTTGGCATTTCAGGGTATATCCTGAGTGAAAACAACCATTTTTGGTTAATTAGTGCCTTTAATAACTAGAGAAGTTCAGGGGAAAGCACCATCATTTCTCTCATTAGCATTTCTGTACCGCACATCTCATATTCCTTCTGGCTTCTTCGTCTGCCTTGCCTTTCCCTGGCCTTCTTTATTTTTAAATTATTTATAAAGTCAGAGAATGTTCAAAAAAAGAAGATGAAAGGACCTTAAAGATAGTATCATCAGACCCCTTTGTTTTACAGAACAAGATATTTTAGACTAGAAAAGCTTAAGTAAAAGACTCACCCAAAATGATCTGGAAGGTTTGGGTATGGGAGATAAGAAATTCAGACTTGTAGCAGATTTCATTTACGCAGTACAGTGTAATCAGCTGTAGTCACCATGTTATATTGTATGTTAGGTCCGTAGAACTTACTCATCTTATGGCACGTGTGTACCTTTTTTCCAACTATCCCTGTTTCCCCCACCCCCCACCCCCCAGCCCCTGGGAGCCCCTTTCCTACTCTGTTTCTATGAGTTCTTGTATTTGCATGTATTATTATACATCTTTTCTCAAATTGGTTGGAATATGTATTAAATGAATACAGTTTAGAGTTGAGAATTAGTTCAGGTCTTTCAGAGACCTTATTTATCATCATTTTTTCTTCCCATTTTTCTTTCTTTTACCTCAACTTTTGATCCTGTGGTATTTCCTTACTATTACCTTGAGTTTTTCTCCCATTTTCTATGTATTCTATTTCTGTTCTAGTTGTCTGCTTAGTTTGTTTTTGTTTCTGTTTTAGGT
>VMDR010004283.1:0-15065 GCA_007922815.1 Macrotus californicus
AGGGGCTGCAGGAGCCAGAGCAGCCTCCCTGGGACTCACACGCTGCTTGTTGTTCTCGCTTCCCTGCGATGAACCTCAGTCGCTGGCTCCTACGGCCCAAGTTCTTCCAAGCCCATTCTTCCATTTTTTCCATTTTGAAACACACACATTTACAATTATGCTCCCAATATTTAGAGTCGGGTTTACCTGGGGTGAGAATTTAGTCTCAGGGGTGACTGAAAAGACAAAACTAGGCTTGACTGGTTAGTATGGAACCAGTATCATCTATGGATGTTATTACTTATTTACTATAAACAAACGTTCATTTACTAAAGCCTTCAAGAATATACATCTGTCTTCTTAAAAAAGAAAAAGAAAGAATGAAAGGTCTTTTTAGATCAGTGATTTTAAAAATCCCAGGTTGGTATTTTTCTCTGCGATGTCTTCTGTTTAGAAACTAAAAGTATATAAATTTCTCTATTGCCCAAATGCCAGGACATTTAAAATCACGTCGAAAAGAAACCAACAATTCTGTTTAGATTCAAAATGAGTTGTTCAGTCCTTTGAAATTAAAACAGTGACGAAACCTGTGATAAATTGTAATTCAATACAATAAACCACCAGAGCAAAATTTTTATTTATATAAAAAAAATATATACAGATGACCCAGCTGAAAAACAATCTGAGCCCACACTTGCTTCTCTTTTCCAATTCCTTTTGCTTTTTCTGTACCTACTCCATAATTACATCTTTTTATATGTTTATCAGACTATTCGCTCATTGTTTTTATGACACCATGCCACACCATAGTGAACTCGTGTATGAAATGACGTATGTAATAATAACATACTTTAATGTGCCCACTCATGGACATACATCAAGACTTGTGCCTGTGTCTCCTTGCTCAGGCAGAATATAAATCCCCTGTGGAGAGGAGCCATGCTCTCTAATTAATGACGGAGCTGGTGCTGACTGCTCCATACAACACAAAGTTGGAAACGCGGTTGGAAACACAAGAGAGTGTCCCTGAATTCCTTTCTTCATACCCCAACAGGAATGGCCCTGACTGGTGTGGCTCAGTGGGCTGGGCCTCATCCTGCAGACTGAAAGGTGGCTGGTTCAATTCCGAGTCAGCGCACGCGCCTGGGTTGAGGACCAGGTCCCCAGGTGGAGGCATGGGAGACGCAACCAATCAATGTTTCTCTCGGACATCAGTATTTCTTTCCCTCTTCCTCCCTCCCTTTCCCACTCTCTCTAAAGATAAATAAGCAAAATCTTTTTTTTAAAAAGAACAGTAGGAATGGAATTTTATCTCAAGGTTGCCACCTGAAAGGGAAAGTGGCCGCCTTTGAAGATGATCCTGCCAGAAACAGTTAAAGACATCTCCTCCGTGAATAAGACGAGTGTCTCCAAGCCACGTTTCTCTTTGCAATCAACAGCATCAGAGGAGCACAGAGAAAGAACCTTATCAATTGAACCGTTATCTGCTCATTTGCTATTCAAGGTTATCAGAAATCACCTGAGTAACCTGAGATCAGAGAGAGATGAGGTGCATTTATCTCCCTCTGCTTCCGTGTAATCTTCAGGGAGCGCAACACAGAACACTGACCTGAATTTTTTAGACACTAGTGGCTGTGGACTTAAATACAAGGTGCCATGCGTCCCGCAAATACAGGCAATTTAGCGACCATCTAAAAACAGGGACGTGACTAAAAGGACACATATCCTGGCACACGGACCTGCCACCTGCAAACTAAATTTCTTATGTCCTATACTTGGACAGAAGGAAACTTTTAAAGCTCAGTATTAAAATGTAATTGGTGACTCTGACCTTGAGAGCCCCTTGAGGTGAAAAATATCATACCAGTGTTCAGATTTTCTGGAGATTTATGATCTCATGTTCTTGAAAAAGGCCCAGCACCTCCATGTTCCTGAAATAATTGATCTGTCTTTTCTAAGTGTTATTTTCCTGAATCTAACATCTGATGTCTCAGGAAGAAAAGTACAAACTGATGAAAATACCTTGCCATATTTAAAAAACCCAAAAGAGCTGCCAGAATTTGCATCTAACACCTTCTCACATTCAGAAAAACAGTTAGGACCGTAAATCGGTAAACTTCTTAGCACACAAGAGCAGACCAGAAAACGGAAACTGAACTGCAAAGCCACGCGCAAATGTGATTTATAGAGATTCCCCGTCATTATTAGTAAAGCAAGAATGCCTTACATGAGCCGACAAGTCACATTGCCAGTCTACGGCCCAGGCCTTTCTGGTTTGAAAAGAACTTCACGATACTCTGCATATGTTTTCAAACTTAGGAGTTTCTCTCTCTTTTATCCCTTGCTCTCACCAACACCTCTAACTTCACCAAACACTCTGGACCACCAATGTTGCTCGTGTCTCCTCTTAAAGATACGCAAAAACACCTCGGAGACCATGGGATAAGCAACAAAGGCCAGTCTGAAAGTGGCTGTGCTCATGGAACTCCTAGCTTCCATGGAAATTCAGCACAGAAGTCTGGGTCTGTTCGGGAAGACGTACCCGGCAAATATTATTGATTCTCCTACACAAGACAAAATGTCCAATCTGAAATAACATGCTCTCCCGTAAAGCGGTTATTATGATGATCATCACCTCAGCATTTCCTACACTGTTAGAAGAACTTTCCACGTACCGACTCACCACAGCTCTGTAAGGCAGGGGCTTTATTAGTCCCCTTTCACAAATGAGGAAACTACGGTGCAGAGATGACACCAGTAGCCCAAGGTCAACTGCAAGTAAACAGCTAGGTGGGGTGGCCAGCCCACGCAATGTGGCTCCTGCCGCTAGATTAGTCCATGTTCCTTTAGTGCATGGGTCCACTTTGTCAGCACAACGAATTTAGAAAGCAAGAGAGCCAACGCATTCAGAACAAGTTATAATCATTCATTTAAAAATGTGTATGAAGCACCTACTACTCAAAGAAATATACGTTAAGTTCTTTTCCAAAACCGAAAGTCTCCAGGGAAGCCATACCATTTACACCTTTGTACATGGCTCTGAAACTGGGGTCTGATGAAGTGGTTACCTCTGACCTCCCCCCCAAACGATTTCATCACTTTTTCCTACAACACCCCACGGGAGGCCCTGGGGAGCAGACAGTGTGTCAGCACGTGGAGAAGTGAGCTAAATTAGCTGGAAGTGAAAATGTAAAGCAACTGCATGAGAAAAGCACTTACAGAAGGTAACGCCCTTGGGAGCGGTTTGCCCGTGGCCAGGGAGCCTCGGCCTGACGGATCCCTGGTCTAAACGTCTTGGGAGTGACACACCTCACACAACTGTGGACACCCACGGAAGCACCGTCACGTGGGGACGGACGCAGAGGAAGCCCGCTACAAGCAAGGGCTAGCTCCGAAGACAAAGGCTTGCAAGTTGCCACGAGAGAGCGGCAACAATCTCAAAGGCAACCAACTATAAACACACGACTCCAGGCTGACGTTAACAGCCACCCACGGGAAGAAATAGCTGGTATCACTGTAGGAGCTACAACAGGAAAGACCCCTAATTACTTGTTTGTTTTTCTCAGAAATGTGGACAAATGATTAAACGCTCAGATATTTATTGTAACTAATGGAAAGATGATAGATAGATAGATAGATAGATAGATAGATAGATAGAAAGGAAGGAAGGACTACAAACATAACATATAATACTACTTCTTTTGTATTTCTAAGTTTATTCTTCACGAAGTCTTTCATGATCTTTGGACAAATAGGAAATAGGAATATCAGAAGAGTTACACCCATACAGAGCCGTAGCCTTTGAAATAAAGGAGGTTAAACGGTTTTATTGTGGTCCACTTTGTCACACTCATAATCTGGGAATTCACCACATCTCCCTTTAAATAATCCAAGGGCTCCTTAAATTTTGGGCTATACTGTAAATTATTAACAGTCAAATGTGCTCCTACCGGTAACATAAACAAAGAAATGCTTTTTCCTGTTGTGGGGGTGGACGGAATGAAAATCCTCATAGAACAGAAAATATTTTTAAAATATTTATAAATATTTTAATTATAAATAGATCATTTTTTGAAACAGAAACACCACAACCCCCCCCCCAAAATAAGAAAAAAAATTACACTCCCAACCATACATACACGCCTACGAAACAGAAGCACTTCTTCTAAAATTATTGCAGAATTTTCTCAATATTATTGCAGAAGTTTCTGCAAAGGGTAGCATCTTGGAAAGGCAGAATTATGAAAGAGTCAACAAGAAGCCCTGTTGTTGTTGTTTTTTAACAGCCTCAATTTTGTTCTGTGGTTAAAAGACCGAAACGGATCTCAGGAAGCAAGTGAAGCCGTTTCTAGCCAGAGGCAACAAAGCTCCATAAATCTTCGCAGGCAGCCGGTAAACGGGCGGGGTACCTACCCTGGGTGTGGTTTCAGCGGGAAGGTATAATGCTCGGAGAGCTCCACTCCACAATGAGGCACACACGGCCAGGGATGCAGAAACAAAACGATCCAGACCGTTTTCCGGCAGGACTAGACTTCATGTTCCACTGCATCTATGAGCAAGCTCCTGTATTTGAGCTCCTTTAGCCAGGAGCACCCTTTACCCACGATAATGTGACCATGTGTGACACGTGACGAGTCTCGGGGAATTAAACTGTGGAAGGCTTTGCTTAATGGATGGCGAAATAAGGGCATGCTGAACCTCAGGACGTCCAGTGGAGAACAACCCAGCTCTCCCTGCAGAGAGACAGAGTCCCTCAGCCCTCTCTTCCATTACACAGCAGTTGACACGCAGGGTGAAGAGAAATGTTTTTCCAGGTGAGGAGGGTTCCAGCGCTGTCCGGTTTGTGGACTCGCCCAGCCCCCCGTAGAAAATGCTAATTTTTTAGTGCAAGCGTTAACCAGGCAGCCTGAGGCTGTTCGCTAAAGCAAATAACCAGCTCAACTGCTGATTGTGGGACCAGTGTGACTGCCGGTTATTCCCCAGGTGACCCTGTCCTTGGCGACTCTGTCACGTAAATGATTGACACGTTAGAGCGTTGCCTCCCAGGCACACGTTGTGTACCAAACTACAAGGAACAAAGGCCGATATTCTGCTTGGCTTTCTACAGCAATGCCCATATATTTTCCTAGTCACTTAGCTAAGTCATAATTACAGATGTATAACCAGAAACACACCTGGATCCACCTGTCTGGGCGCTCTTCGCAGTCCATTGGTCCGTTTCTGTGCAGAAAGGTAAAACAAAGATTTTGTATTATTAAACTGATTTACTTTGGAAAGGATCCAATAAACACTGTAAAACCTTAAACAAATAAATTATGTTGAATCTCAATGAAGGGTATCTAGAGGTTCGTGATGCTAATATCTCAAATGGGTGCTTAATTTTTTTAATTAAAATTTTAATTGAATAAACTGTTGTTGTTGGTTTTTTTTCAAAAAAGTATATTACTTCCTGACACTTTGGAAGGCCAGTGAATGTTGTGCCTTTTCCATTAAAAAGTACGACTCACTTTGATCAAAGCATTTGGTTCTGAAGTTTGCTTTTGTAATTTAACCTTTTGGTTTCTCTACTGAGCCTTCCATTCGAACACCATGACATTATATCAGTGAATGCTCATAGCACCGTGGGAAAGATACGGCTTTCCACTTGCCATCTCTGGGTGTTAGGACCCCTTTTTCTGAAATCTGAATGACTGCGAGAACAAAGACCATCTTGGTTGGGAAATGTTCCCGGAGAAGACATCTGATCTCCAAATTCTAACCCGCTGTTTCCAGGGCCGGAATGACCAGAGACTGGAGCAGGGGTCTCTCCCAACAAGGGTCTCGAGCTCTGACTTTTGCAAACACTTCAGTGAGAATGGTGCTTTCATTGTGGGTCAGCTGCACCTTAATTCTCTAAGAAACAAAACAGGCATGCAGCTTCTGAACCGTAACAGCAAATTCTTACGGCAGGGAAGGACCCCCTGAGAAAACCTGCACGTTACAGACAGTCCAGATGAGATGCGAAACAAAAGATTTCAGGTCGTTGAAAATGCACCATCACAAGTTCAGCTTCATATTAAATTCATGCCTGCCTAATCACCATGGTAACCTCACTAATTAGCAAGGACTCAAGTCTCACTTTTTATTATACAACTGGATGACATGCGCACCATATGACTCTACAAGGACCACATAGCTCAGATTTTTGCAACGGTGACTTTCTTTTCCTGCGTGCTGGGGACGGCGCCTGTGTGTGGAGACGCAGCTTCAGGCAGAGCGCACGTGGCTTTGCCCAGCGCACGCTCGCCATGGGTCTGTCTTCGGGTTCCTCCTGCCGTTTCCTTTCACAAGTCAGATGGGTGAAATGAGGGCTTGCAGATTCGAAAGGGGCTCTAAGCCACGTTAGGCAGGCATTCAGGGTTCTCAGGGGAAAGCACATTGGAGAAATCTCTTAAATACAATTTCTGTCTTTAACCCAACTGCTTTCCAAGTGGATCTGTAAAGAGGCCAACAGGACCATTAGCACCAGCGTGGTGAACACGGTGGCTACCGGAACTGGAGGGACGGGTGAGAAAGGGGGCCACTGTGCGTGAGAGGACAACGCCGCTCTGGCCTCGTGGGGGCCCAGGCACAAAAGGAGACACGTGGTGAGGGACTAGTCACATATGACAACTTGGAAGGAACTGCCTTCAAAGAAAAACACTTTGTCCCTGAAATTTTGTTAAAAGTTGGGGAGCTCTCTACATAAAGGACAATGAACACAACTGACCGCCTTTCCTATGCAAGGGATGGGTATCTTGTTGGTATTTCCCTCCTACACAGCCCTCCACCTTCCTAACATACAAGAGAAGCTGTCACAACATCCATGTCAGAGTGCTGGGGAAGCAAAAAGGAATGCAGCCTTGGGGCCTTACTCCTGGAATCCCGGACCAGTAAAGAACACGTAGGCATGACCCTGGACGCAGACAACAGTGTGACGGTGGCCTGAGGGGAAAGGGGTGGGGGCTGGGTAGGGGTGGGGGCTGGGTAGAGGTGCCCAAAGGGCTGGGGCAGGGGGTGGGGGAATGGAGACAGCTGTAATAGTGTCAACAATAAAAATAAAGTAAAAGAAAAACCAGAAACTCAAAATGTGAAAAAAGAACACAAGTCCAAGAGCAACTCTCTGTTACCTTAGGAGTTAGGATTGAAATAAGGCACATGGTATGGTTAGTAAAAGTATGAATTCTAGAATCAGACGACCCAAGTTCAAATCCAAGCCACCGCAGCAGGTGTTTGACCGTGAACTAGTTAACACCTCTGTGCCCGTTTGGATCCCCAGTTTCCAATGGGGCTAACACCCCCATCTGGGGCAATAATAGCACCTCCTACAGCATTTGTGGGGACATTAAATGAGTTATCTATGCTTAGTGCTGGAAACAGTTCCTGACACACAGCGAGGACTGTTAAGTGATAGCTCACTACTATTATTATTATTGTCACTGTTGACTCGATGGTATCTTGCACGTTTCAATTCGCATAAAGGACAGATTTTTCTACTAAGTTATTGCCTGACTGTTTATGTTTTAGCTTCTTTCTCCAGAAAGTCATTGAAAATCAGTGACCCTGAGAACAGAAACGTCTATGCAGCAAGAGTGGGCAGTGGGACAAGCCATAATCCGGTGAATTAAAAAAAAAAAAAAACAAGAAAAAGAACAACAACAAGGTCCTGGCTGGTGTGGCTCAGTGGACTGAGCGCTGGCCTGTGAACCAGAGGGTTGCCGGTTCGATTCCCAGTCAGGGCACAGGCCTGGGTTGAGTGCCAGGTACCCAGAAGAGGGCATGTGAGAGGCAACCACACATTGATGTTTCTCTCCCTCTCTTTCTCCCTCCCTTCCCCTCTCTCTAAAAGTAAATAAATAAATAATTTTTTTTTAAAAAAGGAGGGAATTTCAGCTACTTGAACCAAGTGCATTTGGAGAGCTTGAGATAAATTAGACTCTAAAAGTACTCACAAAGTACTTTATATTATAAACACTTTGGAACTGTTTAGCAGACCACATTTAAACACACTCTCCGCCGGCCCCCCATATTCTCCACAGCCTGAGACAGAGCTGGACAGAAGCTTGTCCCCAGCAGGAGCGTTGGGCGCACCTCCTGGGCATCTCTGGGAGCCCCCAGTTACAGCCCCCAGAGATGGGAGACTCAGTCTTCAGAGCCTTCTCCATCTCCCTTGATCTACTTAGAACTGGGGCGGCGGGGGGGGGGGAGATAACCAAAGAACCTAATTTTACTTCTCGATTCATTACCTATTGCCTTGTATTTCTCTGAAGGACATACCTTGATTGCCTAAGAAGCTCTCTTCTCGTCTTTTTGGGGACAAACCTAATTCTCTCTGTCAATTCTACCAACAAAACAAGCAAAGGTTCATTTGTCCTATGGCACTGGCTTTGGGTCCGCTACCTGATTGGAAGGGGGAACACCCTGGGGATGCAGTGAGAGCCCTGCTCCCCGGAGCCAGCGCTGGCTGCTGAAGGTCCACTCTGGAATGGGAGTGAGGTGAGCCTCCCAGGGGCGGTTCAAGGGCACCCACGGGTCCTGTGGCCACTGAACACTGACCTACCTTGACACTGAACTGGAACATGACAAATAAAGAGTTCACTATGGTGGCCATTGAAAGGGGAAGAGAAGAGGGCTCAAACTGAGACGTGGAGGAAAAGGCCTTCAGGAGAGAGGGGGAGAGAAGAAGCACAGAGCTTCCAGAGGGCCTTCCTCGCTTAGCTCTGGGAGGACTCCCGAGCACCCTAACAGCGGAGGTCTGCAGAGTGAGTCTCTCGGTGGGGTAAGCGCAGCGAAAGACGCTTCCTACCGTCCGTCTGCCGTGAGTCCCCCTTCCACTGAGCTCAGGCAGAGATTATTAGCAGAATCACACATTAAATAGAAATTACACCATCATGGTCAAAAGTCGCTAAAACACAGATGCTACACTTTTGAAAATCAATGTGAAAATTAATTCCTTTCATAATAGGCTTACGTGTAACTTCTAAGCGTACAAAAATGCCCCGGGAGAATTATTTGGGATCATGTGAAAATTAATGCCCACTTCTCATTAGCACACTTTCTTTCTGTAAAGACACCCACTGCACATAACTTAAATAAAATGAAGTGAAATCACCTTCCCTGGAAAAAAAAAAACAACAACAATGTCTGTATCTAACAGGACAAATGTGAAGTAACATTAAGTTAAAGTTCAGAGCTCGGTGAGGAAAGCTGTCTCGGTAATCCAGTAACAGCAGGAGGGTACAGGAAAGAAAGCTGCTTTCCAAGTTCACTGGAACTTCTGTTCCACAGTCCTGATGAAAAACCTCACCTGTCGCCTAAACACTAAAAGACATTCGGCCGTGATCCATTCCAGCCCTGGAAACACTTGTGCGGCCTATTTTTAAATTATTATTATCTTGTTATACGTTCTTTTGATCTAGATTCCAAAACACAGTCAACTGATGCGTTGAAGAGGCGCATATGAATTTCCTCACATCACACTCTTGCTATCCTACATCAAAAAATTATGTGCTCGTGTAAAAAAAAAAAAGTAGGAAAAACTTACCTCTTATTTGACATCTTGCTGGGCTTTTCATTATTTTTAGCAACTATATAAATGCCGGTCTATTCAAAGCACACTAATATTATACGGCTCTTAATGAGATGTAATTGTGTTAAAACAACTTGGCATAGAATGTTTTTGTCATTCTTTTATTCTGTAATTCTCTGGTAGCTGTACCTTAGGTTCACATAACATCGCACATATTTTATATTTTAATTTTCTTTGCTATGACATTATTTTAGGGAGGTCGGGTAAGAAATGTGTTACTTTTGGTTGAAGGCCAAGGCCATGGCTGCCTGGAATTGGTCCTATTTTTCATTCTTTCTGATTTTTAAAAAAATGGCTTTATTCTGAGAGGTAACAGGGACCACATACTTCTACGCCAATAGACCTAAGATTCAGTGCAAAACCGAAAGGAAGTGGCTATCAGATCTGGATTTGATCAATAAGACACGATACAGACCAGGTTTGAGTTCCAATGTAAAGCCCTGGGAACATAAAAACCGCATCCTCAGAGGAGCAAGGTTAGAACTTTTTTTTCCAGAGCTAGCAAATGCTGGGCAGCACACGTTTCCTGACTGCAGCAGGTCTGCCAGCTTCCTGGGATGAGGGCCACCGTCCTTCTGTACAAACAGGATCAAAGCCACCCTTTCCAAGGGCATGCCTGGGACCCAGGGCGTTTACAAGCCTCAGGGCTTTGTGCGATTCTGTAGCAGAGAACTAGGGAAACGTGTCCCCAAGCTCCTGCCACAAGATTGCCACAGCATCTAGTTGAAATTTACCTGAACCAGGAAGAGTCTGAAAGTTCCATCTCACACACCAAGCCTGAACTAAATGCCCACATTTCCCCCCTACTTCAGATCCCCAGCCGGGGACTGAGAATGCCTCCAATTAAAACCTCCGCCTTTCATTCACAAGCCCTTGGTTGCTCACTCCGTCTCTGTTTCCCTCTGTTTTTCAAAGGCACAGTTACCATTCTAGAAGCTCAAGCCTGCTCCAGTGAGCAAACAACCTGAAAGGCAAAAGTTCTGTAAAAAAAGGCGAAATGTTGATCTTACCTCCGGTGCTTTGGGCATCCCCGGTTCTGAAACAAACGTGAAAATTGGCATGGTCAGTGCGAGGTGCTTTGGTCTGGGCAGCAGCCCCCGCTGGTTCTGGGCGGCGTGGTCAAAGCCGGCTGCTCTGCTTTTGGAAGGAGTACCTGCAGCACATTTCCAGGGCCCCTCCGGCTGGGCTAGTAATCGTTTTGCAACTCCGGTTCTCTTGCCTTATTGGCTTGTCAGGAAAGTGACTCATAGTTCTAAATGCCTTCTCGGTTATGCTTAACTTTTCCAATTGTTTATCAAGCAATGTGAACCCAACCGCAGAAAGCTCCTTGAAACAGGGGCTTGCCCTCAATTTCTGCGCCTTAGAGAAAAACTAGGTGGGCACTTTCTTTTTGACATAGCGGGTTTTAGGACTCTCCACTCACCAAGTTACGAAGGGATTGTTACATTGACTATTTGTAACAACTGCAAAGAGAACACATAACAATGTTGCCTGTAATTTTTTTTCACTAAGTGGCTATGGCTCTTATTTTTAATTTTTATTTATTGATTTTAGAAAGGGAGAGGAAGGGAAGAGGAGGGAGAGGGGACATCTATCTGCTGTCCCACTCACTGATGCACTCATTGATTGATTCTTAGACGTGCCCTGCCGGGGGGCGGGGGGGGGATCCAACCCACAACTACCCACAACTTCAGCATTTCAGGGTGATGCTCTAACTGACTGAGCTACATGGCCAGAGCTATAGCTCTTATTTTTAATTTTGGGGGGAATACAGTTCTATTTAAAGATGGAAATAAACAACGGAGGATTGGATTCCAAGGCAGATTTCCCCCTCCTCCTCAGTTCACCTGTCTCTGTACAGAAACAACAATCTCCGTGACATTTCAGCTCCTGAAAATGACTAACAGGCACCAAGGGCCCGGGGCCCTTCAGGTGAGTGACGTGGCAGAAAGGCAAAGGGGCTGCCCTGTCATCAGAGGCCCGGACTGCACCTGGGAAGCCCAGTGGATACCGTTTTGGCTCCTTTCTTCATAGCCAGGAGCACCCATACAGGTCATTTTGAGACTAT
Source organism: Macrotus californicus (assembly GCA_007922815.1). Taxonomy (NCBI): domain Eukaryota; kingdom Metazoa; phylum Chordata; class Mammalia; order Chiroptera; family Phyllostomidae; genus Macrotus; species Macrotus californicus. Next base: position 11,655 of record VMDR010004283.1, read on the forward strand.
GCCTATACTGTTCCCAACCAAAATGATCCTCTAAAGAAAGATCTGGAAAGAGAAACAGGCACCAAAGGGGAAAAAAGTCAGGAGAAAAGGGGCAAGCCTAAATGTGAGCTCTCTTGGCCTAAGGGAACCCCATGCAGAGGTTCCAAGAAGCCCCACCTAGCAGAGTTCAACAGGAAACCGCCCCTGACTGGCTGCCACAGGTGGCCCAGGAAGACTGCCCCCGGGCAGGGGACAGGTCTCGTTTTGTTTTGTGTTGAATTTAAGGGCTATTCCTGATTAATGGAAATGGAAGCTCATGGGCAAAAGGTCACCTTTCTGAGAAAAGCCAAGTCTGCCTCCCTTGTTAACTTCCAACCCTCACATCAAAGATAACCGTCAGGCCTGCAGTCTGCCCCTGCTAAGGAGTATCCCCGGACAGAAAGTTCTTTCACTTCTGCCCCCACCCTCACCCCGCCCCCTCTGGAAACAGGCAGGCTTGCAGAGGAAAGGCTGCCTGAGAGGGTTAGTCGGGGACAGGGTCTGTACCAGCCCCACCTGGCTGGACACTGCGCCCAAACTTAGAACCCAGGCTAGCTGAACTTGGGTTGTAATTCCCGTCTCACTGATTTGACCAAAAAGACCTGTATGCAGGAACAGCCCTAAACCACTTTCTTCTCCAAGCAGGGAGTGAGAGAGAGCCCGAGCTGGACTCGGTCGGATACTGCGGGAGGCACCACACAGGAGCAGGCCACCCGCAGAGGCTGAGAATACTGGGATGCTTCTAGAAGGCCTCTCGCACTGGAAAACCCCAGATCTTTTGGGTTTGGTATTCACGCCTGAGTGTGCACCTTCATTTCCATTCAAAAGTATCTTTTCTTTTTTGCTCTACATGGAAGGGTTTCTATGTCTTGGGGAAGTAGGACTTTTACAATATGTTTTGAATGTATGATTTTGGGGCATAAAACTGATGCTCACCCACGTGGCGGGAGCTGTCACACCGCGCTCCACGAGGGTCCCCTAGGAGGTCCTCGGGATGAGGAGACAATGGCCTCCAAGGTGGCACCGAGCTGTGCAGACACCCACCCTGAAGACAGGTCCAGGAACAGAAAGACCCTCACTTACAGTTCTCCGTATCTTGTTGAACTGGGTTAAGTGCCTGCTGGCCAGCCACCTGCCCGAGTGAGCCTCTGTCACAGAAGTCAGGAGGATGCCGGGGCCCAGCAGGGACGTGTGCAAACAGACTAGGCCCGCTGACCTCCCTACTCAATGCTCTCCCTTCACTTCGCCCGCTTCTAGCTGTCCCCCGCTTCCCTCAGCTGGGGTGCCATCAAGCGAGTCACTCTCCTTATCCTCTCACTGGTGTGCGAAGACCTGCTCTACGCAGAGCCTGCGCCACATAACCCACAGAGGAAACTGCGGAAAGGGCCGTGGGTTGGGTGCAACACCACCTCTAAGGACCAGAGTCCTTCCCGGGGTGACCTGTCCCTCACCACCACTCCCTGTCCTCGTGGCCACCACCCTCACCCTGCACTCTGCCACCTGGGAAAGGGGCTCACGTCTTCCCTGGAGCTGGCCTGAGGCCGTTCACACTCTGCTCTGCTCAGGCCAGGCAGAACACGAGAAGGGCTCTTGAAAGTCAGACCTCCTGCTGAGTCTTATCTCAGCGGGAGATAGGGCCAAAGCCGACTCCCGCTCTGAGTTCAGGAGTTCTTAGCCAGGCCCCTCTCCTTCTCGTTGCTCTAACGGCCATTCTGTGGAGCTGACTGATGGGCTCACTCAGACAGAACCTAGATGCGGAGATCCACATCGACGAAACAGTGTGTTGACCGCAACTAAAACAACAGGGGCAGGAGGGAGAAGGGAAACCCAGCTGCCATGCTGCTTCACCCATTTTCAAGCAAAAGCTCACCGTGGCTGGGAAACCAGGGTAAGAACCTCTGTGGGTGAAGGACGCCAGGGAAACGTCGCTACCTGGTCTGCCAGCCCACCCTCCGCCTCCCGATACGTGCCCACAACTACCACGGCGGGTGCTGAGATCTCTAGAAAGGTCTGTAAGTCACAGCTCCGCAGCAGGACTGAGGCACGGAGGGCTGGTGACCAGCACACCCGCTGAAGCTGAATCCGGGCCAACCAGGAAGGTTGCTGGTGGAGACCTGGGGAAAAAGTCTCTAACTCTGGCTTCTTCTTCTTCTGGGAACTGCCTTTGGGTAGTAAGTCAGTTCTGCAAGTCTTCCGAGAGATTTCAATCCGCAACTTGTCTTTACCCTGCAGCCTATTTCTCAGGCTCCTGCAGATCAAACTGCAACATGTTCTTCCCCTTTCAGGACTCTAGAGGGTGACTCCCAGGCCCTCCAGGGGTTTATACCTCTCATTCTTTCATCCTGTCCCGACTGGTTGAACGTGACTCAGAGAGGGGGCGTGGCTGAGGCGCCGGGCTTTGCAGAGCCCCATCTCTGGTGCCAGCTCGGGGCTCGGCGGGCACGCTTGTGTGACAGGAACGGTCTTTGCTGGGGCTTGAGACTCGCCTCATGTAATTGGTGGTTTAAATAAAACTTCAGTCCTATCGTGTTTGTCTGTCCAATGCAATTGACTCTCAGTGCATACGCTGTCACCCAGTTCGCTTTGTCTCGTACCTGAAGCTCTACTTCTTAAGGTTAAACAAATCTATATCCAGTAAGGCCATCTGCCTCTAACGGGGCCACAGAAAAGTCACTACCAGTTGTCTTCGCAGCTAAAACAGGCTATTTTGGTCAAACATCAAAACCGAAAGACAGTGGGACTGACCCAGTTTGGGAGACGGTCCTATGACCACCCTGTTCACCACTCAGATCGACGGCAATATTTTGAAGAAGAAAAGAAGAAAACTATAAATAATACTTGGAAACAGGCTTTGATTCCAACTGTTTTCAGAAGCTCTAACAGGAATCCAACCGCCTAATAGCTTCCAGGTCACTTTAAAAATTATTAATATATCATTCCACTGACCCAAATAGTTAAATGGAAGGGATAATTATGATCCTTGAGCAGGAAATTGTCTTGCTAAGTGAGAAAAGAGGGCTGATGGCTGCAAAAGAGTTTAAGTAACACGAAGCGGAGCCCACGCCAGGTTTTGGTTACATAACCGAGGATCGAGCCTTGGTTCACAGAAAACTGGTGCCATAAAGTGCCTGGTGGTAGAAGAGCTGAAATAAAATTCTACTTGAGTTGCTTAGCTCATGTTAAAATACTGCAATACTATTTATAAAAGAGCTGTTTCAGATGCCCACTTGTGGGAGGGCAGGTCCTAGGTAGCAAACTTGCAGGGTTCAATCTTTGGGATCCCAAGACAACTTCTTTCCAATCGGGAGTGGCCAGAGCAGCTTGGCCTAGATAAGAGAGTGTTTATACAGAGAAGCAGATGGGGCTCGGCTTCCGTGAAACATGAGAACAGCT
>VMDR010004283.1:15165-61932 GCA_007922815.1 Macrotus californicus
AGCCACATGTTACAGGAGGGGAAAGACACAAACGTCCCCAGAGGTGGCAGTCGCAAAAGAAACCTTCACGGGGGCGGGGGGGGGGGGGGGGATACTGGGAGAAAGAATGCCAGTCTAAAACGACGTCAGCTTTGCAGTGACTTGTTCAGAGAGTCTCACATAATGGAGCTCATACCTAGTCGTTATTAGGCTGGGAAGTTGTGGCAGCTCACTTCCAAGTCCACGTGCATGTTGATCGCTGAGGTTGCCATGGTGAATGTGAAGGAGCCAACGCAAGTTCAGGGGGAAAGAGTCGAACTGTCTGCTCTTTATGGCCATGCAAATCTTTACATATGAAGACATACACCAATCACCCAACCTTCACACTTGTTTCCCAGCTGCATAGTTTTGTCTTATAAATATAAAAAAAAATAATTAAAATACTTTTTTTCATATCTCATATGTACTTGAGTTCATAATCCTTCACAGTCAGATATTAATGAGAATGAATTGCTTCCTTCCTTCAGAAATGCACAGCATTTTTGCCAAGTAATTATTATTTCAAGGATGAATGAAGACCAGATAAATTTAGGGGCTATAGACCATGAACTATAAAAGGTTTCTGAGCCCAGAGAAGACAACCTCCAAAGAAGGCTTAACTTCCAGAAAAAGAACTGCCTTGGAGCTCTTGAAATGCTTAATGGTACATATGTAGCCTCATCCAACATCATGAAGGGTTGCGGCAGGGCTGAAACACTCCTACAGGGGGCTGGGGGGATTAACTACGTGGTGTGATGCACCCCCACTTTGGACACCTTCCCAACTGTGAAGGAGCCTCTCACCTCCCGGAGGACACGAAAAGTGGCAGAGACACCAGGGCTCACCACGCACAGTCCATGTGTCACACTCCCACGTCCAGCCTCCCTTGTCATTCAGTTGAGGTCACATGACTGGTGTTAACCAATGGGTTGTGAGCTAACAAAATGGCATTGCACAGGTCCAGTCCACGGGTCTTAAGAGCAGCAACCCTGGAGGTCGTGTTGAAATGGCAGCATTATAGACTGAGTCCCGAACCCTTGCTTAGAAGGGGGCGACCCCAGAGGGCCAGGAGCCCTCAGCACTCTGTGTGCATGAGAAATAAACTGCTCTGTGTTAGAGACCCTGGGATTGTGGGGTTTCTTAGGCACCCCAACACAGCCTAACTTTGACAAATACATTAAACCTACACAGAAACAAATGGAGGACAATTTAAATCAGACCAGCGTTGGGTGGCCAAGGGAGGTTAGGGGATTGGCCAAGAGCTGGGAGAAGAGGAAGGAAAGGAGAAAGAAGATCTGGGAACGGCGGGGGAAACGAAAGTACACTTCAAGGGGAGATAACAGGAAGAGCCACGCAAGAATTCCAAAAATGGATTCGCTGGGTCAGGGGACAGATTTCTCCAGAAATAAAGGTACCTTTCTTTGCATAAACATTAGAAGGGAATGAGAAAGGTCTACTCAGTGCTCTATCATTAACCTTTAAAGTGCCAGCCAGGGACACAGGCACGTTTCTCTTCTGCTCGGGCGACATCCAGCCAAGCTCTAGGCTCGGTAAAGGTGTGACCACAACCCGCACCCCCTCCCACAGACCTTCTGCCTACAGTGCACACACCAGCATGAGCTTCTAAATATCGTGCCAGTCGTAAAAACCTAAACTGCCAAGCTCCTACCGCACCCCGTTCCTGGAGGCCAAAACGGAGCACTGAGCAAAGCGTAAGCCAGTGATGGGATTCTCCATGGGATAGGAAATGTCCCATAAAGTCTTGCCCATGACCTCAAAATATGACCAGTCTTACCACACTCACATCAGCCCAAGCTCAAACCCACACTCTACCCAGGGTTGCTACCTCCACCAGGAAAGGAAAGGGCATGTCTGAGGAGAGGATGCCCCAAGCCCCATGTTGCAGGGGGCACCTGTCCGGGAGTGCGGGAGAGAGGGCTGCAGATAGGCTGCAAGAGTGATGCCCCTGCACCCTGAGGAGAAGGCTCCTTTCATTCCAGGGCTCCCGGCAAATCCTAATCTGAAGGACGAAAAAAGGAAACGCCCTGGGCAGGCTCTTCCTCCTTCACACCACGAATTAACGGGCAGTGAGCATTCCATGCCATCAGTCTCTGACAAATCTTGAGCAGAACAAGACAAAGAGAAGAGAGGGGGAACGAGATCAGGACACAGATGTGCAAACAAGACAGCAAGGACAACCTCAGGGCGCAGAGCAGAGAGAGTCAAGAGGACAAGGGAGCTGTGCTTAAAACCCCAAGATGTAGATTTAGCCAGAGATTTCAAAAAACCCTTCTCCTGCCTTAAAATAAATTAAATAACAACATAGAACAAAGTTTAGAAAATGATGCTACCTTTTAATGAATGGCATCTGGGTAAGGAAACATTATCTACAACCTGCAAAGCACCAACAGTCTTATCCTTAGTTATCTCATTTTCATATTTTTATGCCGTGGTTTCCTCATCTCCACACAACAGGCCCCAGAGCTGAAGGTGTCTCAATCTTCCAGCTCAGAGACGGTCCCTGGGGAGAGGAAAAGTACAGCATCCCCAGGGACGCCCGAATTTCTCACACTTTAAAACATTTAAACCTAAACATAGTGGGTGGCTACTAACTTAACTAAATTCAAAGGTGTTATTACTTTTAAAAAAAACCTATTAGAAAATCTCTCCTTTTCCCAGAAAAAACCAAGCACGTGATTCTGCTAGGTTGTCTCGTGGTGCTGGGTGTGTACATTGCACCCATTTGGCACGCCCAGCTAATGCCCAGACCAGCAGCACAGCCCAGGGGTTAGGGGCCCACTCGGGACCTGGACCTTCTGGAGTTGAATCTTTGTTCTAACAACGAAACAACTTAGACAAGCTACTTATGTCTCTGTCCTTCAGTTTCCCGTCTGGAACCAGAAAAGCAATAAAACCAGCCTCGTGGGGCTTTTATGGGACTCACGAGTGAACAGTGGTAAAGCCCTTAGAACAGTACCTCACACTTGACACATACTTATTTATTTTTTTAAATCTTTTAAAGGCCAGGTGCTATTATCATCCCTGTTTGAGAAGGGTAGGAAGATTAAGTAACTCGGTCCCAAGTCACCCTGCAGGTTGGCTGTGGAGCCAGGCTGAAACCAGACCATGGGCTGGCCTCCCCGCCACTGCCTGCCGGCTCCCGCCCTGCACGGGGCTACTCAGCCAAGGACAGAGGGACTGACGCGGGAGACACACCGCTCTTGTGTCTGATGAGACCAGAAATCCCAACTGTTTCGAACTGACCATTTTCTTAACATTAAAACTTTACCTGGCTGGTGTGGCTCAGTGGATTGAGCGCTGGCCTGCAAACCACAGGGTCGCCGGTTCGATCCCCAGTCATGACACAAGCCTGGGTTGCAGGCCAGGTCCCTGGTCGGGGCTACGTGAAAGGCAACCACACATTGATGTTTCTCTCCCTCTCTTCTTCCCTCCCTTCCTCTCTCTCTAAAAATAAATAAATAAAATCTTTGGTTTTTTTTTAAGTTAAAACTTTAAAGTCCTTTAAATGTCTTTCTTGTGTCTCACTGCAAAGTTCGGTGCTCACTAATTTTTTTATCCACATGAGCTCTACATTCCCAAAACAACAAGAAAATTACAGGGGGAAAAAAAATGACTTCTCAACGCAACACCTTCCAATACCCAGGATTCGAATACCGGGTCCCGAGTGTGCCCAGGCCCTGGGCTACGCATCAGCATTATTTCACCTGACTCCCCACGAGCTTCCTCTAATTTGCGCTTTACCGACGACTAAATGAAAGCTCAGCACGTTGATCCACTTCCACAAACTCGTGTGACTGGGAAACGCGCAGTGGGAGTCTCACGCGCCTCTGCCGGACTCTCAACGGCTCGCCCACGCCAGTCCCTGTGGAGTGCAGGAGCCACGCCGGGCCATTCAGTTACGGAGCCCTTGAGGGTCTCCCAGACCAAAACTCGAAAAGCAGGGCTGCGGAGTTCACGGATTCACGTTATGAGCCTCTGTGGGCAAAGAGCGTGGGTTGTCTCAGACACGAAAGGACCGGGCCCGTGCAGATGAGCAACCAAGTCTGAGGGATCGATTGTGCTGGGTACACAAAGAACAACAAGAACGCTACATGATATTTCTTCCGTATTTTACAGCTGTGTAGACTGTTGTGGTGACCTTCAGACACGTGAGTGGGTGCTACTCTCCTCTCCTGTACTTGACCAGCCTTGTGAAAGTCGCAGAAGCACCCTGGGCCTCAGAGGCCCCCCGGAGGTTGGGCGGGGTGGGGGGGGGCAGGTACAGAGCAGGCATCCTGCTACCATCGGACCTTTCCCCTGAGCAGCTGCCCATCTCGCACAGAGAACGGCTCCCGGGGCCCCGAGAAATGTCCGCTGAGGAGCAGAAGGAGAGGGCCTGCTGTGAGCTGGCTCTCTAATAGGGTTCACACCTTGTCTGAAGCCGGCCCTGAAACGAGCTTTTATTCTCTGGCTCCCTCCTCTTCGGATTATCCAAAATAATTCAATGTCTACCTTTTCCTTTGGGAAACTCAAAGGTTGATGTGGCTGTCTTTTGAACTTCGAGCTGCTAAAGGCCCCTTTCTTCTCTTCAAAAAGTGGTGCTGATTTTAAAAGGTCTGACTGATAAAGCCCAGAGAAACTCAGGGGAAAAAGGACAAAGACAAAGAAGAAGAAAGAGAAAGAAGAAAGAGGCCAGAAAATAAAGAGAAGGAAGAGAGCCCAAGAGGAAGAGAGAGAGGCGAAAGGCTACGGAATGCATAACGGCCAACGGCTTGGAAGCCAGCCGGTCGTGTAGCAATCACGGGGCGTTATTTTTAAAGACCAAGGGGAAAATGTTGACACAAAAACCCAAAGACTCTGTGCTCTTCGTTAAATGCCGGAAAATGGCAATGTATTCAGTTCGTTAATTCATGAATTAGTCTGCGTGGTGTTTGCTTCTGGCATCGTTAGCATCTCTGAGCTGGATATTTAAGAGAATAAGGGAGAAATTCAGGAACTGAAGACAGAAATGACGAAACGATCTTTTGTTTGGTTTTTGTTACTCCGTCTGCCTGTTTTGGTGGTACCTGTACAGTGTTCGTGAGATCGGGGGGCCTGGGGGAGGGGTGAAGTGGGGGGCGCGCGACCTCCCAAGCTCCTCTTGAAGCCTCTGCCCACCAGGTAGGTGGAAAAGTCACGTGAACCTCAACGACTTTCTACCTGTGCTTAGAAATGACCAGGGCAGAGTGGCACACCCCAGGAAACGCATACGAAGGGCTAATTAGGCCTCTGTCGTGTTTAGCGAGTTTTATGTCCTAATTAAAGCAGAATCACAACAACAACAACAAAAAACGTGACTTACCAGCAGAACTGACTCTGCCACAGTTGTCTACTCTTCCCAAACATTCTTTGTGTGCTCGCGCGCCGCACTTAACGCACAGGTAGCCTTGATAAAACGTGCCCCTGGGAGGTAAAATGGGACAGGGAGAGAAAGAGGTTAAAGGGACTCGGCTCCGTCTTAGCGAAATCATGAGTGCAAGACGGGAAGACAAGGACACACAGTGCTACAGGCAAAGTCCTCCCAGCGCTGGAAGGGGACCTCCCTGGGGTCTGGAGAACCCGTCCAGGTTCAAGGCCAAGGGAAGCTCTGGGGCGGGGGGCCCAAGCGATGAAGACAACTTCCCCCCTTCGGAACATTCGGCTGGGATGGTAGAAAAGTCTGGGTCACTCGGCAGTTACACCTGCTCCCCGGCACTGATCCCAGGCCCCGTCACGCTCACCTGAGGAGCATGTGGCAGGCCTTGCAGGAGGTCACTCGGGTGAAGGTATGCATCTTAAACTCATGGCAGTTGGAGTCGGCATGGTCCGGCCTTATGTTGGATCTACAAAAAGAGGGACAAAGGAACCTCCTGAAGACAGGGTCACAAAGCAGCAGCCCCATCACCCAAAGCCAAAGTGCACCAACATCCCATTGGGTGGAGATCTGAACCGAGCACACAGGCTATATTGCATATGCAATGCTTTCTCCAAGCCAAAGTGTGGTCTGCCGTGGAACATGCATGGAAATCTCATGGTGTCGGAGCCAGCAACCCGTGAGGATTTAGGCCACCTGGCCTTGCTCACAACGAGTGTTCCCGGAGAACAGCCCGTGGGTCAGCCTGCCGGGGAAAACACAAGACCTGCTGGAGCGTCAGGCTGCGGGATCACTCTCTGCCTTCGCTGCGTCGCTGAAATACGGACTAGATGCCGAGGGCAGTGGGGGGGGGGGGGGGGGGGGGGGGGGGGGGGGGGGAGGTGGCTCTGCTTTCCCCGGGCCCGTCTCTGATGTGTGGGCCATAGTGATCTACAAACGTGAGTAAAATAGCTTCGTGAAAAGTTCACAAACAAAGCACTGGTCTGGTCACTGAAAATGTCCACCCTCACAAGCAGGTTGCTTTCCTTGCAATGCAAATAAAAACTAAACACAATGAATCTGTCACTTATGTTTTATGTTTTATTTGCACTGTGCACATACACAAAAATACATTCAGCAAGCTGCCCACTGACACTCACGGCACATTTTCTCTGTGCTGATACTGTGACAACCACCTGTGGTTCACTGTCATATCGAATCCCTTCACACCTGTCCCAGCACGCCACCCGTTTACAAGCCAGGATGCACAGGCTCACGCACACTCAGGCTTCCTTACTGTGAAGAAAATGGCAGAGTCCGGAACTCCAACCCAGGTGTGTGCTTGTTGTCACTGAAGCTATCCATTAGTCGCCTTCATGTCACTAGATTTTGACGTCTAGCAGGCATGTTGAAACAGCTATGTGGAAGTTTAGCCACTCCTAGAGGATTTTTATATATATTCATAATTTACCCATGTCACAGAAAAAAAGCAGCAAGACGAGAAAAGGGTAAGTCAAATCAGGGGTGCACTCAGAAAGCTCAGGGGACACTCTCTGAGACATTCCAAGCAGTTTGAGGGAACTGCAGGAAAAGTTGAGCAACCGATGGGCACGGAGGCCCCTTTTGCAGGACACGCAAGTGCAGGCGGGCAACCAGGCATGGTTCTCCACAGCACAAGGAACGGCGTCATGGAAACACATTCGCCAAGGCAATTGGGAGTGGCAGGCAGTGAGGCGACAGGTCAGAGAGGCCAGCCGGCCAATCTCCCGGCCGAATGCCAGCGCGCTCAAAATGAGATCAAGCACGGCACCAGCTGGGATCTCTGCCCCGGGCCAATGGCGGTCTCCCCCCTTGAGGAGAATATCCCCATGAAAGTGGAGAAGCACAGCCATTTATTTCCGCAGGGCGCTGCTGGGTCACTGATTAAAAATCAGAGTGTTCTTCACGAAGGGAGGGGTAGAGAAAAAATAGGAATCTGGAAACAAAACTCTTCACATTGTTCAGAAAACACAGGATGCTCCAGTCCCTAAAGCCAGGTGTTGAAAAGAGCATCCAACCCTATTTCCTTAGCCTGAAAGGGCTGCTCACTTTGCTGTGCGCGTGGAGGGGATACAGTCACAGCTGGATCGCTAAGCAACAGTGTCGGTCCAGGGGACTTGCAGAATTCATCAGCCTGGAGATTTGGACTCTAAGTAAGTCTTCTTCAGGCTGACACTCATGTCAATTGGTCCCAAGCAGGCAGGAATTTCGTTAATTTTAGAAACCTGCCTGGGACAGAGGTGGGACAACTTTCTCTTAGGGTCACCCCAAGTTGACCTTGGCCCCGTCCATATTTTACACTTTCACCCACTAACGAGGAATAAGCTGACTTTTCAGAAGACAAAAAGCTGAGAGGAGAATCACATTGCGAGGTCAAAAAGGAAAGTCTTATAATAAAGAAAACAATTCTGAAAACAGTGTTAACAGTAGATGCCATCAGGGAAATACGACCTGAGCAGAACAGTGGGGAGGAACTGAGGGGAAGGCTTGGAAACCAGAACTGCATATCATTTTTAAAATTTAAAATCAAACACTAGAGAACGAAAGTTAACTCTCTGACCCTGAGTTGCTCCTGGGGCGCAGTGGAATATAAAAGCGGAGCTGAGGGCAGGGGTCTGAAATTCCACCTGGGCTTCAGTCCGAACTTCCAAACCACTAGCAGTGTGACCTCGGGCAAGGCAGTAAGTGGAAACCAGGAATACTAATCAAATCAGATTCATAAAAGTGAGGTAATGCATGTAAAGTGCTGAGGATGCTGCCTGGCCCGGAGCTGGTGTTCGATAAGTACCGGCTGTCATTCGGGGATTGCTGATTCCAAACCCACACATTTGTGATGTTATCCAGCTGGAGCTTTCTGAGTGGTGAGAGTGCCTTAGGGGTCTTGGGACTGAGGCCCCAGAGGGTGCCCATTCGGAAGGTTGTTATATGCTCAGTGTCCTTGGGACTGAAGCCATCCATAATTATTTCAGCACAATAAGAACTGGGGTTACTCAGGAGAGAACAGGTGTGAAAGAGTCCGGGGAATTACATGAAGTCATATCAAGTGCCAATGGGAAAGAGATGCCAACATGCATGGTCTGTTGCCTATGGAGACGTAAAACCAAAGACAGTGCAGTGACTGGATGGGAAGAGTTGGACAGGTAGGTCGGAATAGAAGAGGAGAGAGAAACATCGGAATTATAGCCAGGCCAACAGGAAGATGAAAACCATCATGAGTGGCATTTATTGCCCACCGCTAATGCGCGGGGCACGTTAATAGGCTCTTTGTGCGCCTTTCTCATATCTGCTTCTCGCAAGCCTGGATGAGAAGTAGTCATTCACTCACTTCATGCTTACTGAACACCCACTGTACACACAGGACGTAAGGCAGGAACTCAAGGGGTCCTTTGGGTGGAGCCCACTCACAAAGATGGGAGATAAGAGATGAGGAGAGAGAGGTTGGCTGGGGCCAGGGAAACAGGTGAGGTCTTAGACAGGGACTGATGTCACATTTACTCGACTCTCTCCAAAAAGAAAGAAAGAAAAAAACCTGTGTAGAGAAAGCCTATGTAGAGAATTCTCTGTACTGAAGCAAGAGTGGATACAGTGAGACTGATGAAGGGGTTGGGTTTACTGTCCATTCAAACTGAGGATCACACACCGGCTAACTCAGTTGCCGGGTCAGGCTGCTACACATGAAGAACTGCATCTGAGTGGCCCGCTTTGATGTAGGACAGTGTTCTTAGGAGAACTTGGAAGGCATCCTGTAGGTTTCTCAATAGAATGTGCGCATTTCTTTTCCCTCATATAGGGCCCATCACTCATATAATCAATAGGTCAATCACATGTTTACACGGCAAGGTAGGCTGACACTCTAGAGCTCCTTGTAGCTTCACCTGTGTCCCCAGAGAGTCTCTTCTTCTCACCTGCTCTGTGTCTGGCCTGGAGCCAAGGACGCCACCCCTCCTCCTGGCCTGGACATCTTCCCCCTCACTAGCTCCGCAGCCCCTACTGTTCCCCAGGCACACAAATCTCAGCTCCACACCTGTCCTGATGTAGCTGATGCCAATCAGACTCTGATTTCAACCCATCACCACCCACTCCAACCCTAGAAACTCAAGAGAGTCGCAATGAGTTTTTCCCTCGCCCCCAAACTCTCTACGTATTCATTCTCTCTGGACCCCTCCTCTGCTCCAATTTTCCCTCCCTGACACTGACCAGTTTCTCTTTATTCAGCCTGGAAAATACCTCCTCAGAAACTCAGGTCCATTCTCTCTTCTCACTGCCTGATCCCAGCTCTCGATATCTCTCAGCTAATCATGACAATGACCTTAATTATTCCATCTCCTACGCTCACTCCCTAACTATGGCCATCTTCTACACTATTCCCAGAATCACCTTCAGAAAATACAAATATGATGACCTCGCTCCCTCCCTTGCAGACTTCTGCTGGTCCCTACTGGCCATGGGATAAAGTGAAAAATTCTAGCAGTGGCCACGAAGGGTTTTCAGCTCTAGCTTTTGCCGCCTCTCACAGGCCTCTCCTTCCCCAAGCACTCATAAGATACACACACCAGGTACACAGACCTTCCCACAATTTCCAAACACATTCTTATCACCCACAAATCTGTGCTGCTTTAGTCCATCCACTCTGCCTAAAATGCTTCCCTGAACCTGCCACTGCTAATTTGCCTGGTTCCTCATTTAGGATCAGATTTTTTTTTAAAAAGGGCTTGTCACATGGGTGTTTTCTGCCATCGTGATTGGTCACAATCATTAAAACTCTAGGAAGGGAAGTGGGTGCTCACTATACATCACATGTTTTGGGGTGTTTTTTTTTAAAGAACTCTAGGCAAGCTCCACGAGGAACTGCAGCACCCTTGGCACACCAAGTAACCTCATCACTGAGCATCCCAGGGGTCAGTCCCAAACCCAGGTTCCCAGCAGCCCTCCAAGGGCCAACTGGCAAGTAGACTTTTTTAAAGATGCAAGCCTTCCAAGTTCACTGTTGTCTGCACAGAAACGTCTAAGGCAAATCCTAGCATGACACGTTCAGGTTCTGTGTGAATGAAATTTAGAAGATAAAAAGTACTCAACCAACTAGAACCAACATAACCAAATCCTTGAAGAAGACGCTTGCATATTTGATTAGAAATATACAATCTCTTCTCAAGTTCATTTATCAGTCTCAAACAATTCCTCAATCGCAGACTAACACACACTATTATACCCCAAGGTATGACTGATTAACCGTTGAACGTGGTTCCAGATTCAGCGCTCAACTTCCTTGCAATCAACAGCAAGACAAAAACAGGATCATTTCTGGGAGAGCTGTATAAATTTTTCTAGCACCAAAGTGTAAGAAAAATGCTTCTGATGGGTTTTCATAAAAGGGACATGGCGTGAAACACAGAGCCAAAACCTTCAGCAGCATCCTTATAAATGCACTTGTGTGCCTGCCCTTTCTAGCTCTTTTTGATATGCGCCATGGACACACTGCGGAAGTTCTGGGCAGAAAAAGCCCTTCTACAGGACGTAGTTTATCTAGACGTCATCATTTAAACAGCTGCCGCCTCCCCTAAGTCAAATACCAAGCTTTGACTGGTCCAACAGCTTTCAAATGTAAGAATTAATCATTCTAAACATATGGAAGTTATCTACAGATAAGGCAAACATTTGTGCCAAATCTTCTAATACTGGATTGAGGGGTAGCAGTCCTTAAAATCTAGAAGAAGTTTCTAAAACAAAGGGTAATAAAGGCTATTATTACCTTGGCATTAGCTTCCATACAAATCATTTCTCCAGGAGAACTGAAGGCAGATCAGATAAATGCACAAATCCCAGGGCCCCAAAGAGACGTGAAGGTGTTTGAAATACAAACCCCGCTCAGTCCCCTACAGGCAGGACAGGTCACCGAATGAGTTCAGCAACAGAGCTTAGTCAAGTTACTTATAGACTCTTGGAATTACCAACCAAACACCCAAGAATTTCAGAATGGTGCATCCATGTGGCTTTTGTCAAGGCTCAAACACTTCTGAAGTCTCCAGTTCTGAAAAGGCACATTTAAAGTAAGTCTTAGCCAAAAATAAAAACAAGATTAATCATTTTACACCTCACGTTTAGACCTCCTTATAACATTCAATGTTTAAGAGTCTCGTTAAGTGGTGGTTTTCTTGTTTTTTTTTCCTTTCTTCTGTCAACATGAAAAATTACAGAATATAACCCAAATATTTATTTTTAAAATATCCTATATTGTGCCCTGGCCAAGTGGCTCAGTTGGTTGGAGCATCATTCCATAAACCAAGAGGTTGTGGGTTCGATTCCTAGTCAGGGCACATGCCTGGGGTTGCAGGCTTGATCCCCAGTTGGGTGCCTATGTTCGAAGCAACCGACAGATGTTTCTCTCTCACACTGATGTCTCTGTCTCTCCCCCCGCCTCTCTGAAATCAATAAAAACATATCCTGGGTGAGGATTTAAAAAGTAAATAAAATAAAATATCCTATATTGTGAAATTAAATTCACCAAGTAGATAATAGATAAGTATGAAAGACATTTTTCATACAATCTTTCGGTAAATAAACTACCCTAAATCCTTACTTGTTTCTTCCCAATTTGTTCCCATAACACCATCATGTACTAATTATACTGCTGGACATTTGAAAAAGTAAGAAAATGAAAAACAAACAGGTCCTTCAAAGGGACATCTTCACCCATTCCTAAGGATTTGCAAAAGGAATGAAAACAAAAAAGAGATTTATAAATCATATCCAAACCTTATTCTTTATATTCCAAATCATGCCTGGTCTTTTATCTCAGGAAATAAATAAATAGTTTCAAAATACCAATAAAAGTAAGATAATGCTTGGCTCTGAAAAATAGTATTTTCTTATCTGTTACATATTGCACTTCTTTATTTCACTCAATGTTGGCCTTATAGTAATTTCAAATACACATCTATCATGGAATTTCTGGGACATCTCAAGGAAATTAGTGAGTAAAATGTAAAGTTAGCTGAAGCCATGATAAATTTAAAGTGGAAAAAATGTCCGACTGCATGTAATTTGGGTCTTGATTTGTTACAAACTTGGTGTGTGGCTTTTGGCAGGTGACATATCTTTCCATTTTTAGTGTCTTCAGCCATCAGAGAGTGATGGCTGTCATTCCTGCTACTGAAGTGAAAGCCTAGCCCCGGAGTGAGAGAAGGAAGACTGGCCATTGGTTGGTACCTGTTCTCTGTATCGTTCAGATTTGTTCTGCAGATCCAATGAAAACACACATACATGCATCCTACCACACCTTATGCACTAAACGATGAAAAGCAGTGTACAAATACCAGATGCTAACCCTAGTGTTGCTGTTGCTGTCCTAAGTGACAAAGATGTCATGGAAAACCCAGAGGCCTCATACACATTGAACAAATTGAATGATGACCAACCCATCCCTGTATCCTGAATCAATGGGAATAAAGCTTGTCCTGTATGAGACATTTAATAAGCATATTAAAGTTTATTATTATTGTGTATTTAGTCATACATCCCACAAACACAAAGGCACGAAGTGCCTTGTGCGTGCTGGTTGTTTTCTAACATTGGGAATACAACAGTGACTCTATCTCTCTCCACCAATGAGGGAGCTCCAACTACTCTGGGTTACCTTGCTTTACTTCACTTCTTCCATTAAAATAGACTGCTCACCCTCTTGGTTAAAACGTGACTGAGAGAGAGTTGTCTCACTGCTCAGGGCCAAACACTGTCATGTTAGTCACTTCGTGTAAGGGAGAGATCCTGGAGAGTTTGGATTTTCTCACTCGCTGGCCCCATAAAGCTGCACCGTAATTCACAGTCAAGATAACGTGAGCCAGGAACGCTGGGTCGGCATGGCAGATTTAACTCTTGCAGCACATTTTAAATTACATCTAATACTGAAGTTTGCTGTTTTAGAAGCCCAGGAAGATGGAGATGACACGGCCACGGTGTTTGGGGACACCAGGGGGACTCAGAGAGGTAATCTATAAGCTTCCTCAGGACTTACCCTTCAACTTCAAGGATGATCAAGGAAGAAAATCTTTAACGGACATTCTACCTACCATACATAAAGTCTCTGTTTTATTCTAAACTCCAGAAATCCAATACAAATTAAGCAGGATTTAAGTCTAAATTTGGCATAAATGAAGGCTATTATCACTTACCAAAACCAAAAATGACTATTCAGAGAAATCAAGCATTTTAAAATGTTAAATACACTTACAAAGGGAAAAGGCATATTCATTAGCCACATTTCTTTGACAAAACAGACCAGGAGTACAGACTTTCCCAGTGGTGTGGTCACATGCTAGGCCTTGGAGGACTTTGAGGTCAGGAAGACACCTGCCCTCTACATGCTGGCCGTGGCACTGAAGAGACAGGACTCCCACATGGACAACATGTGAAGAAGGGGAAGACCTGAGCAGGACCTGCAGAGTCGTGTGGCAGGCAGTCACAGAACTGTCTGGGGACCAGACACAAGAACTTGAGATGGGAGGGCAGAAGGGAGGAGAGGAGAGTACCCGTGCCAGAGCTGATACAACTAAAACTTTTCTCAAAGTGAGAGAGAAGGGGCTGGTGTGCAAAGGTTCACACCCGGCAAAGCAAACACTTAGCCTGAGAGCTGATGCCCGGAGTTCTGGGGTGGACCAGAAAACCATGCAAGGGTTCATGTTTCTAGGTCAAGTTTAGGCACAGGAAATGGAATCAGGGCACGAGAAAGCAGGACCACAACAGAAAAATAGGTCTGGAGGGGTGGGCTGGGAGGGTCCATTCAGCAGGTAATTAGAGTGAGGTGACTGATCCCAGGGTACAGACTGCTATCAGATGTCTGTACTGGTCTTAGAGTCCTTCCCACGGCCGATCGGGGCTGCAAGGGGCTGAGAGACAAGAACCACAAGGCCAGTGACCTAAACCAAGGTCAAGGGCCTCTGGGGAGCTTTCAACATCTGAGCTGGAAAGAAAGAGCACGCAGCTCTGAGAAGGCAGTTAGGCAGTTCATGCTGGCATTCAGAACTGCTACAGGGTCTGGCAGAAGTGGAGAAAAGTCCGGACAGGTGAGAGAAATAGAGGCTGCAAGGGCAACAGGCACACTTGACCTCCGAGGGCTGGATGGGGATGAAAGCCGTGCATTTCCCCCAGTGTCTGGACAGACACACACACAGGTGTCTCTCTCTCTCCAAAAGGAAAACACAAGCCCCCTACCAGCACCAAGGCGACCTTAAAGGAAGGAAAAGCCCGATGTTTCTGCAGCCTGTCCCTCAGCCTGAAGAAAATCCAATGCTGCCTTCACACCACACGACACACAGCACGAATGTCAAGCACACGCCCGCTGCCTCCAGCCCAGAGTGGCTGAGGGCCACCGTTCACGCCACATGCTGCTTTATGTCCCCAGGCACTGGGGTGATAACATTCTGCACGTGATTCTGAAGAAAATGAATCTACACCTGAGAAGACTCCCTGGGTGTCCAAAGGAGCAGACGGCGAAGGGGCTGTTCATGGTTTCAGAATATGCCAAAAAGCCTGAGCCCACCTTCGGTTTCCACAACGAAGCCTTAGGTGGAGCCTCAGTGTCTGCCGTTCACCTGAAGGTTGGGTGGTTGTTGTTTTTCCCTTCGAAACTAATTACGTTAGAGAAACCCTGAGTGAAATATTCTGCAAAGCACACCTCTCACCGTCCTCATCAATGAACTTGATTGCCCTGTGGTTTGGGCTTCTCTACCCCACGGTCTCTAACCATTTTGAAATCAATTAAACTCCCCATTGAGGCCAAGAACGCACAGAACAGCCAAACTCAAGAGGCTCTTCCCAAAACAAAAAGTCCGAACAGTCTCATTGGCTTGAAATAGACACATGAGCCCGTCGACCTCAAAAACAAAAAAAAAATTGCCACCTTCAAAAAATATCCAGACGTGCTAGCAAACGCACTCGTTTCCAAAAACACTTGAGTGTCTACGATGCTCTAGACAATGTGTAACGAAACTACAATTAAATCCCTGACCTTGGAAGGTTGTGTTCTGAGTGAGAGAGGACCGGCTGGAGCCTGCAGAGCCTCCCAAGCCCCCTCCTTCCATGAAGTTCAATGTGAACAGCCGCACGGAGGTGACACTTCTTCCCTGAAGAACTTCCCCACCGGGCCTCACCTGCCCAAGTCACAGCCACAGCTGCAGGGCTCAGCCCCTGTGTGTGTCACTGCCCTTCGGCTCCCCCTACCCCCACCCCCACACACAGACACCTGAGCATGACCTGCACCTCCAGCCAGCAGCTCAGCCCTGCGGCAAGCCCTCCTTTGTCAGCCACCATCATCTTCCTCGTGGACCCCTCTAGCTTTTGTCTGGATTCTCCCTCTGGGCCTGGCCCCTCCATGGGCGGCCAGCTCAGCCAGAGAGTTAGATTTCTTTCTGTCTCTAAGAGATGACCTTCTGGCCATATGCAAGAAAGCCTGTGGGAAGTGACCAAACTGGCCCCTGGCCATTGTCTGTCCACTCTGGCCTGAATTCTGAGCCCACATTCATCTGGGAGGAGAAACCCACATCTTCAGCTCGGCCGCCTTGGACAGCTCCAGCTGTCTGCAGCACCGTGACAGCGGGCTGCGTACTTTCCCATCCGATGTCACAACGGCGCTGCAAGGTAAGTATTGTTATCTCTGTTTGCAGATCATGAAACTGAGGCTGGCAGAGTTTAATTGCTGAGGGTCATCTAACTAGCAAATCTAAGTGCCATGATTCAAATGTTGCATACTGATTTCTAAAACAAATGCTTTCAACCTCTGTGTGATACGATCTCCATGTTAATAGAGAGAGAACTTTTAGGGGATCTTGGTTTCTGGGAATCTGCGGGCAGATCATCCCTGGGATGATGATCAGAAGGACAGCCCCAGCCCATGAGCATGTCCCACAGCAGGAGGGCAGGACCCTCAGCGAGGCTGTGGGCCCACTAAAGCCCCTGAGCTCAGAGCTCCGACCACAGCACGTCCCAGCTGGCAAGCTGACGCTACATTCATCTGTAAGGCAGCATGCAGCTTCGTGCACCAGCCCATGATCCAGCAGCTTGGGAACAATTAAAACACTGCTGTAAGCCAACAGACACAGAGCAGCCTGTTCCTTCCCAGCCCCCGAGACAGTCTGGGACCGCGTCTTCCATTCCTCCGTATTGACATTACCAGCACCACTGAGTGCCAGTGTTGTAAAATAAGATCACGATATCGCACCAACATGGAGCTGATGTTAGCGTTGAATGAGTTAACTCACGCCAAGGGCCTGGCCCGTGCCTGACTCACAGTAAACACAGACTAAATGGTAAACAGCATTGTTGTAATTAAGTGCAGCAATGAACACCGTAAGGAAGATACGACATCCCCGTTCTGTGACTTCCTACCTGCAGCTCACAAGAGTGCAGTAACTTGCTCAAACTCACAAAACTGTTACTGGGCTGAGCTCTGATCTGACCAGGAAATGCTACCCAATACGAAGGAGCCTGTAAATGGTTATGTGGGTCAAAGACCGACAGAAAGACTTCAGATAGGAAAGTGAAATCTCCAATAGCAGCATCTCATCACACGCTCAAAAGAGGCCCGTTTAGTGAAGGTAGCCTTCCCAGGCTCACATCAGTCTCAGCTCCAAGCGGTTATTCCTGATCGTGAATATTCTTCCTTCTCTCCACGACTCCCAATCCTACTTAGCCCCATAGTTTTGGTCCCCGCCTTTTCCTCGTGACCTTCCCAGCTCACTGCAGACCACAGGATGTCCTTTCTCTGAAATTATATGGCACTTACCACCTCAAAATCATCTTATTTCTCCACTGCTCTAGTCATTCCTTTATTCAGCAAATATTTATTGAATGCCTAATGTGCTGGAGAGAAGGAAAAAAACACACACACAGACCCTGGCCTTGAGGCCCTTTCCATCTGGGATGAAGATGAAGAATTTAAAGAAGTAAAACCTAATGAAGTGCCCCCAGAGGTGTAAGACAGGGAGGAGAATGAAGAAGAGACTGATCAGCTCTACAGTGCAGGTTGGTGGGGGGTGTGGAGGGCATGAAAAAGAGAGCAATGGCCTTCCATGTGAACTGGAAAGATGCAAAGGCGTTTCCTCGTAGACGCCAGGAGAGCCCAGCCCGCAGGCGGGTCAAGCACATGGTGCTCAGAGGCCCAGAGAAGCCTGGCGTGTCCTGGCGGCCCCGGCGCTCAGTCTGGTGGCAGATCTGGAAACCATGAGGAGCCGGGCGGGGCCGGCGACAGGGGCCTGTGCACGCTTGCCAGGGTCTCATCCCTGTGTGCAGGCAACAAGCGAGCACCGCAGACGGGCCTACGGACACCACGCTGTGTCTGCATGTCAGGAAGAAAACTCCACAGCCGTTTGGGGGCGGAGGGGACCAGGGACCGGGAGACAGCTTCCGAGATGACTGTCACAGGTTTGGTAGATGGGTCTGAAAATCTAAACTGAGACAGCAACATTAGCCGTGAAAACAAGTCCAAATTAAAGGTCAGACCACAGGAGAGCGGCCTGCCAGTCCGGAGACAGGAGGTTTAGAACGGTGGGGGCTCCCGGGGACGACGGTGCAGCAGGGAGGCCAGTTGAGAGATGAACGGCAGCCCAAACAGAAATGACAGAAACCCTGGACTCTGCATGACCGGCGTCACCACAGGGCAGGGCCTTAATCTCAATGGTCCTCCGACTGGAAGGCTGCTGACCCGCAGGCCGAGTTTTCCGGGAAGACGGTGGCAAGTACTCAGAAGAACTCGCCGTGAAGGGAAGGAAAGGGGCAGCGTGCACTGGGGACGGTGACGACACAACTCAGGGGTTACTGGCTTCGGGTCAAGCTTTAAAAATGCTGGTCATACCGAGCAAACTTCAAGGGCTAAGCAGAGCCTGTTTCTTGGGCTTTCTGGGCAAGTATTTGGCTCCCACACAGGAATTTTTTCATTCGGCAACAATTTCTATGCACATGCTATTCCCTTAGCTTGGAGCAAGAAGGTAACCACGTTATCCTGGGAAGCCTGTACTTTCAAACAGCAATTCTAACAAAAGAAGGCCAACGCAAACATCCTTCGAATGTAGGCTATTGCTGGACAAAAAAAACAATTTCTCTAATGAAAGATTTTAATATTATGCTATCAGTATCTCTATCGCAGAACTAAATGATGATGCGCGATAGCCTACCTTCAGGGCTGCTGGAAAAAAATCAGTGATCTTTTAAAAATCTGGGCTCTGGCATTTGCAAAGTGCTTTTGGTTCAGAAGAGGAAAAGCACCCAAGGAGTACACACACATAGGTAAATCAATCAAGCCAGCCAAAAAAAAAAAACGTTGCTCGCAGAAGACAAATCACGGCAGAGCAGAATCTTATGAAACTCTCCTTAGGTCTGATCCGCACACAAGCTGCACGAGCCCTCTCAGAGCCTCTGTGCTCGCCCCGCGAGAGGCGCGCTTCGCGGGGCGGTGCTGACCGCTCCTGGCCAGCTGGCTCCTCTCGGCCTCCCCCGTCTGGTCCCAGAACAGTCCCGGAAGAAGTTCCTGATTAAAGGAATCAACCCATCCTCTACATAATAATTCCTTGGCTTACTAGGTGTTTAATATCAAACGCCCCTCCTCCTGAAAACTAGCCGTGACAAAGTTTCCTGGAGCACACACCCTCTGTGCTTTTTGATGGAGGGCTCTTGGCCAGTTTCTTCGGCTGCTACAAAAGAACAGTATGTTTGACTGGGTGGGCACAGACCATTCACCTGATTCGTTGTGATTTTGAACGTACACAATGCCTTCATTTATAGTTAACCCAATTAAACTAACTTTCAGTGTCATTGAATCATCATTGCCACAGATGGGGTAAGGCTTACAGAAGTTACCTGGTAGTTTACAGAACAGGTACATGGAATTCAAGGTGTATCATCACCCTGAGGGCGTGAAAGCCATAACCTTCCCAAAGGGCCCACACACTATTATTATCTGCTGTGTACACCCATGCATGTTCTGATAAACACGCATGCACACACACACGTGTGCACACACACGATTAGTAACTGATGTATTTTTAAGAGCCTGAAAGAAAACGAGCACAAGAGAAAAATGCCATGATGGCTGGGTAGAGGCAAAGGGGAATAAACTTACACTATTATTTTTTCTACCACAATCAGTTAACGCACTGCCCCCGGCTGCTTTCACCATTCACGAGCCTCCAACGTATTCAAGAAAGAGGCTGCATGGAGTCCAACAGACGAGCAAAGTTTCTAGTGAGGCAAGAAAAAAATAGATTGCAAACAGTTTTCAACCCCGCATTTAACTGATGGACGAGTTAAGTCCCAGAGACGGAAACAGACCTGCCTGAGCCACCTGGGAGAGTCAGTGGTAGGGTGTGAGTCCCTCCTTATCTTTTTTTCTCCTTTGTCCCCCTGCTTTGAACTCTCCGACAATGTCTTTCCCACTTGGTTCCCTATTCTGTTTGTGGGATGATGAATAAGATATACACAATTAAATCTCAGAATCTTTAAGCCTTCATTACTATTCATCATTAACATTATCCTCAGCTGCCTTCCCTTCCCTCCAAATTATTAAAGAATATTACTCAAACATAAATTAATCATTAGGCATTTAACCTCCACACACCTTTATGGAATCAGGTTTATTGGCACTTTTACATAAATGCAAATTCTCACTTTCCAAATGAATTCAAAAACCAATTGCAAACAGTCTACGAATAAACATTTAAAATTAATATTTGACTACTTCCCCAACCAGTCAGATATGCAGATTGTCAGCCCATCTGATATGTTCAAAACGGCCAGCTAGCCATATTTTAAATGAAACATAAGCCCACGAGATTCAGCCTTTGTGGGCTTTGCACGTTTAGATGTGTGTCAATATCAGGAGTCGGTACAAACCTAATACTAAAACACTCAGTCTCTTACGCTGAGATTTTATAAAACCGAAGATTCTCTTAAAGCATCAATACCCTTTAAGAGTCATTTCTAAACCCCCAAATAAACTCAATCTAAGGGGAGTTTTATTATAATTGAATAGGGAACTGCAAGCTGGACTGAGCAACACATTAAACAATTGAACAAGCAAGAGGTTTAATTAAATTTCTAATTCACTTTGGATCTTACTCTATCCTGCGAATGTGAGGCTTCGTGCTAGTAGCAAGCATTCCTGCGTCAGGAGTGCCTGCTGCAAATAAATCTGTAATGTCAACAGCCAGCCGTACATCGATGTCACATGGGTGGTGGAATGGCAGGTCCTGTCATCAATATCCACGGGGGACGCGGGCTGAGGTTTCCTTCTCTGCCCCAAGTCCACTGGTCCCTGGACACGGGTATTGGGAAAAGGTAGACGCCCCCAGTTTATGGAAGAGGAACCCACTAACAAAAGGCGTGCCTTGAAAGAGTGATCATCATTCCCCTACTTGTTAATCCCCGGGCGCTGGGTAGGTTCCTGTGTAGTGGGCAAAGTTACCCCGGGTCCAATTGGATGCACAGTCTGAGGTCAGCCAGCACATAGGCACCAATCGCCAATCAGTTAACTGATCGATCTATAAACAGGCTGAGGTGAGGGGGGTGGGCACTGCTCCTGACCTCTGTGGTTCCGAATCTAGGGTTCTCTGTCACACGGCCCTAGAGAAACAGTCACGAGGACAGTCTCACATGTGTGAGTACATACAGTTCACACAACTGTACGTGTAGAAGTGTGTGTATGTGTCCAGCACAAAATGTCCCCAGATCATCTTTACTGAGGAAAAGGCTTAGCACAGACTCCTCACTTCCCATCTTGCACAAGTCCAAGGCCACCAGCCAGAAGGATGCTTAGCTATATAACCAGCTGAAAAAGTGTTCGCAAGACAAGAGACAGTAATGCAAGCCTCAGGCTCAATTCACTCATCATCATCACTGAGCATCATTTCAATCTTGGTCCTTCCTAGCTTGAAGGACTCACGAGAGTTTCTAATTCATTATTCCCAGTGTCTATGGTAATGCAGAAAACCCATTAGGTTGCTCTATGGTGTTTCTTCTAGTAAATCAAATCCCCGCAAAAACAGGTGAGCTCTCTCTCAGTCTGGAAGGTGCTTAGGGCATCGCGATAATTGAGAAACGCAATTGCAGCCCTCGCCACAGTTAAACAGCCCGGGCAGAGTTCTGCCTCAGTAAACTATGACCTTGGGTCTGGCTGGTTATGCATGCAACACTTGTTCCAAGCGATCCCATTTTTAAAATGCACCGACAGCCACAGCTTTAATTTAAAATGCCAGTGTTCGATGTGTCAGAGCTCAAATATTCTCTGAGAAGGAGCTTTAATGTGTATATATTATTAATGCACTATCAAAGAACAGATCCCCAAGTTGATTCTGACCAGCGAGCCATTAGTCAAAGGCTACATAAAGCGAACCTGGTGTACAATAATAGACGGATTTTATTTCTGCTCGCTCTGACGATCCGGGGGAGGGAAACAAAGGAAAACACAGGCAGTTTGCAGTTTCAGGTCAGGAGATAGAAAACCTGGGTCCGACACGACACCTGTTTTATCGCTCCCTCGCCCCTGGGAGAAGACACTCTTTGGAGGCAGCACTGGGAGAGCCTTGCAGCGTGGCATGCCCAGAGGGGCCGGGATGGGGCCTCCACCCCAAGCTGGGCGGCTCAGGCAGGCTACTTACATCTCTGGTCCTCAGTTTTCCCATTTGCAATCACAGAACTTACCTCCTCCCCATAAATAGTAAACTATAAAATAGGAGAGTATTTTTAATGAATTTTTTTTTAATTTAACAATGCCCATCAATTTAGGGCATCTGTGACTTTTTTTTAATGCTTACCTGAGATTTTTTTTTTTTTTACTATTGATTTTAGAGAGGAAGGGGGAGGAAAGAGAGAGAGAAACATCAATGTAAGTTTGCCTCCCAAATGCATCTCAACTGGGGCTCAAACCTGCAACACTTTGGTGCCTGGGATGATGCTCCAACCAACTGAGCCACCTGGCCAGGGCACTATCTGTGACTGTTAAAGCTACCTTCTTTTTTCCAAAGGGCCGGCTGCTCTGTGCAGACGGCGATGTTGCAAATATAAAGATGCAGAGAAGACTAAATACGCCATTAGGAACCACTGACCACTGGAATATTCTGATCACCACTGAGGCAGATAACGTGAGCTCCCAAACTTTTCTTAGAGAAAGATCTTGGGAAGAAAGTCTGCTCTTCCAATAGGCAACAGACAGGTCAGGCACATGGGTCGGATGACCACCTCCAGTCTGGCTCTTCCCAGGCAGAAGAAGCCATTCACTGTCAATGCCAAGCTGCCTGAAGGGGGAACACGGCAGCGTTACCGCCCTGGGCCCATACCTGCAGGGACTCTTACAACACACATCCAGGGGCACCTGGGCACTGGATGAAAACAAACGCCCACATTTCACTGAGAACTCACCTGAACCCACCCTGACAACTGGCCAGGCCTAGTCTCAGACCACGTGGCCTCTTCTCCCCAATTCCTTTACCTCTAAAAAGAGGGTTTAAACTCCGAGACTAGCATCACGATCTCTCGACAACTAGACTAAGAAAACACCACTCAAATAAAAAAATTTTAAAAACTTTGCATAAGCCACATTAGGTTTAACCCTACTGTAAGGTGGCCAATCTTGCAATAAATTAACTTGTAAATTAAATCCTAATTTATTTTACTCCAAGGAAATTCTTTGAAGCCCAAGTCATCCTTACAAATTTAGTAGTATGCAAAATGTCACTTATTATTTGATTGTATGAAAATATCCAATTCTTATCCAGCCACAAATAAAAACTAAGTGGAAAGTCTTTGAGTTCTAATTCTAGTGTGTAAATACACCCCACAAGAATACCTCTGGCTTATAAAACAAACCAGAGGAAATTTTCATCTCTGGAGGACAACAGTAGGTATTCCTGCTATAAAGGAGACAGCGTGGCGTGAGGGGGAAGCTCTGGACTGAGATTTAAGATCAGCCTCTGTCACTGGTTAACCGAAAAAAAAAAACAAAAAAAACACAAAATACTTAATCTCTCCTTTATTTTCTGAATTTTTTAAAAAGATAATGCCTCACAGGACCCCTTAAGAATAGAGCGCGGTACTATTCAAAGACACTTTGGAAACTATAAAGCACTCTGTAAGAGCAAGGAATTATCCTAATATGTTACCAGACTCTAAATACTCCTTAACACAAAGGAATCAAAATCTGAAATCCTCCTTACAATACTCAGAACCAGGAAATAAAAATGCTATGTGTAATCCAATTAGAAGACCTCAAATCGATTTCTAAACACCTTGAAAATTAAAATTGTCTCATTCACTTTTCGTGGGGGTGACAGCAGCTAGCGTCATACCCGAACCATAATATTGGGTGGAAATTAAACACTCCGCTCACCCACCCCTTTTCCTGCAGATTAGTAGCCAACTAAACTAGTTAAAGAAAGAATCTTCCCCAATGAAGCTTGTTTTTATTTATTCAAGGGAAAAAATCTTGAAAACACGAACCTGGAGGAAGAGCTATCTCCAAATATCTGAAGGGTTACCATATAGGGAAAGAAGATAGGGTCTAGAAGTAGCATTAGGAAATTGTACTTGAAAAGACAGATTTCAACTCATCGTGTGGAAGAGCTTTCTACAGTCAAACTAAGCAAAGAATGAGCAAAGATAGTGAGTTCCTCATCGCAGGAGGCAATCAAGCATAGGCTACACTGGGAAAGAACTTGTAGGTAAATCTCAGGCATTAGGTGGTTGGAGTGGAATAGCCTGAAACTTCTCTTCGGAGTGTTTAGGAGTTTATAAAGCACGGCTTCTGAGGGTCTTTATCATTACAAACAGGTGTTCAGAAACTACAGGGGGAAAACCATCTAGAACAAATTAATTTTTCTATATTACTTATCAGCGACAAACGGCAATTTTTCCTAGTTATTTAAAGCAAAAAATATGTACTTAACCGATAATAACTTACTTTTTTCTAAATGAAGAGTAAAAGCTTTCAGGTGCAAATGCCTTTCTCAGCTCCCTAGAGGGCTGACAATTCTTTCCCTGTTTTCCCAGCAGTATTACAATGCACTGGACTTTACCATGTTAAAATGTCCAGTTCTATGCTCCTCCACCAAAAGAACATGATACAAACCATCTCATGTATCTTGCAATATCCCACCGCTTTGCACTGACCGAATAATGAGGACTCGAAGATATAAGCCTTGTTAGAATGTAAACTCCATGAGGGAAGAAACCTGTCTTATCCACTGTTATATCCCTAATGCTTAGGACAGACAGTTCCTGGGCGTATTTGAGATGCTCAAGAAATATATGGACAAATGAGTGAGTGTAAAGACACAATATCCAGCCTCGCTCCATGACCACTGAAGTCTGACTTCCTTATCTCCGCCCCCCCCCCAGACTGCTATGTCTTCCTGCCCCCTGGAGAGGAAAAAGGAAGGTTCTCCCTTACTTCCATTGTGAGGATGGCCAATCTTCAACTGCTCTATATTGTGTAGCCCAAATTAGTAATTCCCACAATCTAATATTTTCTTACCAAGAAATATCCTAAAAGTAGTACAGGCAACCGTAACGATTAGGTTCAGACTTAAAGCTTGCTCGCTACGACAGAATTCCCTTCTCAGAGGCCGCCCTACTCACAGCTGACTCACTGTAACAGAAGACCCCAGAACCAACCTAGTCTCTGTGTTCATCTCTACGTCACCCAGACAGGCCGGAGTCGGCAAGGTGACCGTCACGGCTGGAGTAAACGCT
The DNA here is from genome assembly GCA_007922815.1 of Macrotus californicus. Classification (NCBI taxonomy): domain Eukaryota; kingdom Metazoa; phylum Chordata; class Mammalia; order Chiroptera; family Phyllostomidae; genus Macrotus; species Macrotus californicus. The sequence goes on from VMDR010004283.1 coordinate 40,322, forward strand.
CCCGGTTGCAATGTTACTCATATAAAAAGGGAGAAAACACAACAGGCCAAAGGCTCCATCGTCACAGCTTGGGGAAACCAGCACTGATTTGGCTTACCTGCTTCATTTGTATTCAGTTTTCACCGCAGGAATGCTTACTTGTTGATGGAAATGCTGATACGTGTCCATTCTTCCTTCTGCCTATTACTTACTTCCCCTTCCCGATCAGCATGCTTGGGAAGGCCAGAAAAATGTCAAATGAGCATTTATTATAACCAGACAGAAAGGAGCAGGGTGGATGCCCACTAGGCAATAGCAGAACAAGAACACTGTTTAATATTTACTACTGCTTTGCCATGCGCGAATTGCTTTTGGAAGTTTCTGGATCACACAGGTTACTCAAAACTTCCATTTAATGACAGCCGTGATTTTTCTGAGCACTGTCCCGTGTCCTGCTTCTTTCATTGCCCCCAGGAAACTGTGGTTCGGTTCGCCATACTCACTTCACTGCCAATTCTGAAGGTGAGAGACGATACACTACATTCAGGGAGTGGGGGCCCAGGGGTTGGGAATGGGGGGCTAGCTCAGCTTAGGAGGTGAACATAACTAGATCAGCGCCTGAGACTCTGCAGAGCTCAGGGGCAATGGATCAGGTCGGTGTGGATTTCAAAACCAGAAACTAATCCTTCAGATTAGAAGCTGGTAACGAAAGCCTTTCAAGGAGAAAGAAGAAAGGGTTGTTTCTAGAGAAAATAATTTTTTTTTAAATACACAGGTGGACAAACAAATACAGACATACCTCGTGGAAGAGGCTTTAGTAGTTATGCAGGTAAGGCTACCAGTTTCCAAATAGACCCTGACAGGCTTTGGACACCCAGAGAATGCCAAAGCAGGTGCCACCACCGTCAAAATGTCACCCCCACAGGCAGCCCACCCAGGAAGGCTCACCCTAGGGCCAACTCTTAACACGGCCATCATCTTCCTTCACATCTTCCAGTTCCCCCAGAAGGAGAGCTCAGAATAAGCAACAGGCACGAAGTCCAGCACTGTGGGCACAAAGTGTGTTCAAGAGCACAAAGCGCCATCCCTGACTGCACACCCCCCTTACCCATGGGCTTGGCACAGAGGACAGAGGAGCTCGCCCGCGGTCATCACTGACCCAGATTCTGTGGGCCTCACTGTCCTTTCTGATAAACCATGTAATAAAACTTGATGGAACCTGATAGCCAGTGCTCAGCAGAACGGTACAGAATAATGCCAGATACAGATCGTTCATCCAGACTTTTGGGTTTGGGTGGAGCAGAGAACATTCTGTAGGTAAACCATCATGATGACCTAAATAGGAATTAGCGCCACTAAAAAAATAAATAAATCGCCCGTCTACAAAAAAAGGCCACGCTGTGGTTCCATGCCAGCTGAGATCATTTGGGGGTGGCACACATTCCCTCTGCTCCCAAGGCCTAATTCATCTTCCTCGTGCTGTGAAACAGGGGTCGCTCACTACAGCTCCAGGTCAAGTTCGGCCGGTCTGCCACCCACGACTGGGACACAGCACACTCATTCGGGTGTGTGTTATCTATGGCTGTGTTACCACCGCAGTGACAGAACTGATATTGTGACACAGAGCACACAGTCCACGGAGCCCCAAATGTTTACTTTGTGAATGCTTACAGGGCAAGTATGCTGTCCCCTGTTCTGAGAGATGCCGAAACGTGTGGTCTCAACAGATACTTATTCATATATTGCAGAAGATCCAAACTGACTTCCCGATGAAGCAAACGAAGAGGGGGAAGAAGAAGAGGAGAGAGAAGTAACGGCATTACCATCTAGCCAGCAGTCATGGCCATCTGTGGTTTGCTAGTGAATCCTCAGAGACCTGTGTACCTATCACAGGGTCTATCTCGGGGCAAAGATACAAACAAAGCCTTTTAAATTTGCACAATAGAACATCAAAGTTGCTGCCAAATCTCTGATGTTGTAAATATGGGTCTTTGGTCAGTCAGCAAAAGCTGTCTTCTCTGGAGACACCTAACCACATGTCTTCATCTTAAGCTGATCTGTAACATAGCGGTTTTATTCCTGTAAATCCCGGGATGGCCAGGGGAGGCGCTCTCTCTCTCTGGCCGGAGGCATTGAAGGTACATCTATAGCAACCACAATTACCAAAAAGAGCAACTTCATTCTTTACTTAGCATTTCAAAGAACTTGAAAGGGAATATAATTCAGAGAGTCCACAGAAATACATTTCAAAAGGCCCCTTTCCAAATCCCTCAGACTCCAGAGTTAGTCCAGAGCCTCGCTCCCACCAAAACCCAAAGCTTTCTTTCCACTTCCCAAACCCATGAAGCTGTTTTTTCCCTTTCTCCCAGTAGTAACCCTGTAGTTCAATCTAGTTTTCCTCCTGGAAAAAACAAAAACAAGAAAGACCCCTCCTTCTTTAGGAGGAGAAAAGAGAAGTAAAATTGGGCAGGCAAGGGACAGATTCTCTTTATCGCGTGTGGGGATGCTCGGTGGAAGGAAGGCTAAATTTGGATAAATTTTGTCCTGCTGTCCAATGGCAATCGTGAGAGAAGACTGGAGAGGTGAGGCTATGAATTCAGCACAGTGTCCAGGAAAGGTCTCTCTCCCCAGTCACACTTAAAGCCACCATCTGTAGGATGAAGGACCAGCTCTGCAGAGAACAGGAGGCACGACCGCACCGGTGAGGGAACCCTTAGGTGTGAACGCCCGAGACCCCGCACGTGGTTCCAGGACTGAGACATACTCACCCTAACTACGGCACCCTGAGCACAGGCAAAGCTCACGGAAAGAAGGAGTGGCTAAAGTCACGGAGGGCCTTCTCAGGTCCTGCTAGGAAGTTTGATATTATACTGAATGCAATAAATAGCCAATAAAGGGTTTCAAGTAGTGCAGGACCCAATCAGATTGCCCGGGATGCTTCCTGAAGACTGGACTAATTGGGAGAGGGCGGGGAACGACAGAGATGCGTGAGGTGAGGATGAAGATGACAAACAGGGGTCAGATTTAATCTGCAGAGATTGGTGAGAAATTGATTACACGCTGAGACAGAGGGCAAGTCTGGGGCTGCCATCGATTTATAAACGAGTGAATGGATTGGGAGGAAGAGATTATTTCAATAGTAATATCAAGCATTCAGTCTTCAAACTCAATCCATTATACCTTAATCAAAAGTGATTATATTTAGAAGTTACAGTATTTAAATTCAATTGCAACAGCTCCCTCATCGCTAGAGGCCCAGGGCTCCCAGCAGTGTCTGGGAACAAGGCAAGTGCGCCATCAATGTTTGTGGAATGAACGCAATTTCCTCTGGTAATTACCTCTCTGGTCTCCAGAATAGCTGAGCAATATCTTTAGATTAAATCAAATTATGTTTGATAAAGTATAATTTTATATTTAAAATGTGAAAAGCATGCTCACTGCTTCGAGGGTACACACAGCGGAAGGTACCCTTCAGGAAGACGTGCCAGCCTGGCGGGGCCCGAGCTGGAGGAAAAGGCTTCGGGACGTCGTACGACTGACCTCTGGTTATTTAAATTCCCCTTTTTAATTCTGTGGCATGTGCGCTTTTTATGGCGAGTGACCTCAAATTCCTTCTGGAAGTAAACGGCAAATGAATTAAAAAGAAACTCAGTGGCTGAGATTACACAGGATCTGTGGGGCATGATGGCCACATGAGCACCCCCTACCCCCCCCTCACTTGGAGAATGCTCCTTTTCAGGGGTTCATCTGGGAAACGAAGCTGAGGGGCTGCGCCTGGACGACCGACGTGGCAATGTGGCCTGGTCTCTGAGCCCCTCCCCAGCTCTAGAATTCCCACACCGTCTTCTTCTCTTCTCCCCACTCCCCTACTCTTAGCATTTAACAGATAACTCTCCTGGGCTACTACTTTGGCAGACGCTAATGATTTCTGTGCTGTTGCCCCTTAGATAATCCACGTAGCCTCGTGCCTGGCCTACGATACCCAGTGAGGATTCTTAGGCAGTGGTAAGAATGTGTATGGACCTTCAAAGGGGCTTTCTTCATTCAAGGGAGTAAATGTGAACTGTGAGAATTTCAAGCATTAGGTCAAGTGCATCAGGAGACATTCCAGGCAAGAGGGCCTTCCGTCCAATAAATACTACCAAGGCTGGTTCAGAATCTACCACTTTCTACCATAGGCAATACTTTCCCCCTCCCCCTATTTTTTCTTTCGCTAATGCATCCATTAAAAAAGTCTTCTTATTCTATTACCCAATTTCTTTATTTCTTAATTTGACCCAACTTTGACTTATTTCTGGAACAGTTAAAGACACTGCCCAATCCTCTAGGTCCTAGTCTCTGTGCAAAGGAAAAAAGAAACCCAACTCCAGTTTGAGATAAACGACCGGAGGCCAGGTGCTAATTTTAGGACCTTCATGGACAAAGAAAACGCTGTGACCTGAGGCCTTGGACTCTCCTGTGAAGGTCGTGGCACTGAACGCACTCACAGCTGCTGAAATGCTCCTGTGATGGCTACTTTCCTGAGCTATGACATAGTATGACACTGTTGACTCACGAAAATCTGACAGAATTCATGCAAACCCACCGGGCATAAGGGGTGGGGGGACACCCAGACACGGCTTCCTTGCAATATTTTGAACCCTGCTATAGGCACACGCCGCCACATTTTCTGATGTTACGGGAACTGGCTTCTTCTAATAAAAACACGTGCCATCCTATTTCACAAGATAACGAGGTGGGATTGTGAGAAACAGTGGCCAAAGGCCCTTTGGAAATAAATAAGCATAAGCTACGTGTCTCAGTCAGTCTCCTAAAGACTCACACGTGGTCTGTAGAGCAGGGTCGCCGGGACGACAGCTCTCAAACGTCACCCAGCCCAGCGACCGGTCCGACAAACTCCAGGGCAAAAATACGACGACAGCACGACATCCCTCTTCCTGCCACATCCAAGTGGGTCAGCGCTGCTGTTCTCCTTGCTCAGCCCTTCTCACGGAGGTTTGCCAAGCTCGGATGTGGTTCCCTGCATATCTCAACCACTGGAAGTGGTTAAGGCCACAGGAGGTCAGAGGACATGGCTTCCTCCTGAGCAGGGACACGACATGCTTGGGAAAGATGGGGCTGATGGGGCAGGCGGCCGCCGGGGAGGATTCTCGTCACTGGATGCTTACCGTTTTATCAGTTTTGGTGCTTTCCTGTGGTCTTTTTGAATGTTCTAAATTAAGAGCGGTGTTCACGCCTTAAAGGTGATTTGCAAATTTTTTTTAAATAAAAATGATCCAATCATCCTATAAACAGCAGAGTTGCCATCTTCTCTAAATAGAACTGGCAAGCATCTCATCAGCCTTAAAATATCACCCCCCTTGATTTCCCACCACCCTCCAACCAATGCCTCCCTTTCCTTCCCAGAGTTCCGCAAAGCGACACCCTAGAATGTTCTCGGAGGACTCTGGGACCCACGCTGGGGCTCAGGAGACCTGGGAGGATCGGGCCTGTGGAGACGCACAAGGCTGACTGTTCTCACATGGGGCCATTCACCCTGCAGGGTCTCTCAGTGTTTTCTGTTGTTCTCCGTGGCTGGCCGGATAAGAGTACTAAAACTTTAGGTAATGGGGTTAAAATAGCAAACTGTGAACCATGGGCAATGTCTCCAAATTATTCTAACTTGCTGAGCACAAGACAAGGCAGGACCGGCTGTCTTACAAAGATGGGGGGGGCGGGTGCAGGGTTTTCCTGCCGAACAAGCTCCAAAAAAAGAGGGGAATAAATAAGATAATGGAATATTCTGGGGCTTGAACAAAATCCTGAGTGATTTTATTTTGCCAGGCACAGCATAATCCCTGCTTGTAGAAACAAACCCTCAACGTCACCTTTGAGCAATTCTCAAAAAAAAAACTACCTCCTGCTTGGCTGCTTGGCTGGGTAGATCAGTTGGTTAGAGCATCGTCCCCACACGCCAAGGTTGTGGGTTTGATCCCCAGTCATGGCACATACAAGAAGCAACCAATGGCCCTGGCTGGGTGGCTCTGTTGGTTGGAGCATCACCCAAATACACCAGGATTGAAGGTTCAATTCTCAGTCAGGGCACACACCTGAGTTGTGGGTTCAGTCCCCAGACGGGGCATATACAGGGGGCAATCTATCGATGTTTTTCTTTCACATCTCTCTCTTCTCTATCCCTCTCTTTCTCTCTCTGTAAAATCAATGAACATAACCTCAGGTGAGGATTTAAAAAAGAAGAGGAGGCAACCAATGAATGCATAAATACGTAACAAATCTCTCTCTCTCTCTCTAATCAATAAATTAAAAATAAAATAAAAAAATTTTAAAGATGCTTCTATCATCTCACCATGTGCTTAAAATTTTTTAAGCATTTTTTTTAAAAAAGATACTTCCACCAACTGGCCATGTACCTGGGCAGCCAGTCCATGGAACCCTGAACTACCGACCGCCACTTACGTCTAAGGGCGTTTCACTGCCCTGCCGAGGTGCCTGGAAAAGCCTCACAGATGAGGACTCCCTGTTGCCCCGTGTGTGGCACAGCCACCTTCGCTGTGGTGGAACAAGCTGACTCCATCCACAGTCTCATCTGTGCACCTGCAGGCAGCCCCGGCAGGGGCCCGACAGCTGCCCGTCTCTCCTCCTTCCATAGTAACACAAGCTCAGTTCTCAGCCAAGCACGGTCCTGCCTGGAATATCGATTATATTCCCGAGGCTCCCTTGTCGGATGTGGCCGTGTGACTAAGTTCTGGCCAGTATAATGTAACAGAAGCTTGTGGCATTTCTGCCAAGGATCCTTAAACACAAGGGCCCCCCTCCTGCTGCCTGGAATGGGGATTCTACAGCTGGCACTCCAGCAGCTGTGCTGGACGGCGAGGTGGCCAGCCTTGTGGACAGAAGCCCAATGCTGATCGAGGCACAGTGGGAAGATCTGAGCCCGGGGCCTGCCGGTGCCCAAGAGAGCCACCATCCCACCCTGGTCTGCCCGCCCCAGGCCCTCTGACATGAGACAGAAATGACCACCCTCTCGTCCAGTCCCATGCCCACAGTTGAGCTGCATGGCTCATGACAATGGAACAAAATACAGGGCGGGGCAAAAGCAGGTTTACAGTTGTGAGTGCACGGAGCACAGAGTCTATTCTCGCATGATCACTTATTAATTACTGTATTATTTTCCATACGAACAACCGCCAACCAGGTCTGCCCCACCCTGTGTTAGCTGATATGCCGGTCCCGCAGTCCGAGTCCGTGTGTCTGCTCTGGACAATAAATTTAACTTCCCTCCTCTGCAGAAATTCCTTCCCCCTCATCTGATGATGATATGTGTGAACAGGGCCCAGGAGAAAACACCAGCCTAGCATTTTCCCCACAAAAGCAAAGGCCTGAGCTCAGCTCTGCCTCTGCATGTTATTGCCAGCCCCCGCCCCCCGCTGCTCCAATTCTACCTGCTCCACTGCTGTCTGTCACAGGACAGCTCACCAAAGTAGCACACCAGGTTTATGACGTGGCCCCCTGGGCAGACATCACCAACTTCGCTGCCTGTGCCCCAAACCACAGGGGTCCCTGTGGTATAGCCACTGACTTAGTGCAACCTCTTTTGTTCCATCATTGCGATAAATAGCAACACATCACAATAGCTCTAATAGCATCCTGGAAGACGCCCTCTAACTTTATAGGACCCCATCGGCACCGTGCTGGGACCCTACATACAAGTCGACATTAACAGTGGTGACAACAGATGTCACTATCGTTTAGTGCCACATGACTGCTGTTGTGCTATTTGGCTAGCACGCTGCCTGACACATATCCTCTGGAATTCAAGTCACTATTATCCCTATTGTACGGAGGAGGAAACCGAGGCTCAAAGAAGTTAAATAACTCGGCTAAGACGCAGCCGCCAGCTCACGGCAGTGATTATCACTGAATCCAGAACAGTCTGTATGCTTAAAGATGTTCTAGCTGCACAAGGCTGTCCCTCAAAATGGTGCGTGAAATCATCTTAAGAAAACCCCAAACTGAAGCAAAACAATCCGATCCCACCACCATTTCATATTAGCGCGAGCATTTCTTAAAACAAAGGGGGAAAAAAATGAAAAACCTGGTAGGATTTGTCTGCAAACGGTCAATAATGCCAGAATACAAATAAAGCAAACCACAACAGTGGTTTTTCTTTCTTCTGCCTTTCGCTAACTTTCAGTTTCCAGGTGACCTATGTGTTTCCATAACCAGGGTCATTGTGCACCTTTTAATCCATAAACATCAAAGCGGAAAAGAAGCCCCGATAATGGCATGTTCTGGTGTAATTGTGTCTCTTTGGGCCGTTCCTTTGGAAGCGCGTCTGAGTTATTCCCCACCTCTTTGTTGAGCTTCTGCTTTAATAAAAAGAAAGAACCCTGAAAGAAATCAAGCCCTTAAAGCATTCATTGACTATGTCAAGCAATTTATCCAGGACTCAAACAATTAAGTGAGTTAAAAACAAATAGGGGGGAAATCCATCTTTCTACTAAAATAAGATAGGTGCGTTATGTATGCGTGTGCCTGTGTTTGGGAGGGGGGGGGGATGTTTGTAGTCAGTTTAAAAATACATACATATTAAAAACATGGTAATTTCATTAAAAGCTTATCATCAGAATAATTAATATTGCCACGGGCTACGGAAAGCTACAGAATTAGGAGACACCCAGGAGGAAAAAGTCAAAGAGAAGGCTAGAGCGCCCTCTTCCTCTTCCTTGAAGAAATCCACCCGGACCACTCTCCTCGGGGACCCACGTCAGCCCACAGACAGAGTGCAGAGAGTGTGCCCGCAGCCTGCGACCAGAGGCCACGGGCACTAAGGCACATTTACTGGTAGTTCATTATTCACAAGAGATTTAGGTAATAGGGGGAAAAGAGCACTTTTAAAAGTAGAAATACTCACAAAGCCATTTCAAACTGTTCCAGCCATTTTTTCTTTAAATCTTTTGTTTTGCAATAAAATTCTAACCCATTTTGTCCTTGGGTATGGATGAGGTAGAAGCCATAAGACCACTGTTAAAATTAATATGCCTCAGGTTAATACGATCATTCATTCATGACCCCATGTTTCCAAACTCACTAAAATACCACCACAGAACTCCACAAGCCTCTCTTGCACCATTAACGAACTGTGACCAATCGAGGCCACTGTCATCGCCTTTGCGTCTGTAACGATCTCTACGCCACATGAATTTTACTCTCTTGGTCATTAAGCATTAGAGATGAACCTATCGCCTGCGACATTGGCCCATTATTGCCTAATCAATTTCTAGAAACAGACACACCTGAATCAGTGAGCTCCCATGAATGTATGAGCATGCTTTCCTCGAACGTTCCAAGTCATGAGTAAATCACCGTTGTTAATTTCCAAGAACTCACCTTCTTGTTTTCTTTGTCGGTCGTAGGGTTGTTGGCAATTTTGTACTGCTGGAGATCTATTATTTCCTTCATTTCATAGTTGTCGCCTTTCCTTTTGCAGACGATTACCGCCAAGTCAAACAGAAAGATGTGCCTGAGAGAGAGAGAGAGGCAGAGAGAGGGAAAGAGAGAGAGAGAGGGAGGGAGAGAGAGGTTGCTTTAATGTGGCTTGGAAGCATGTGTTAGTCCTTCCCTTGTAAGTTGAATTCAACCCACCAAACATTTTCCCCGCCAGGGAAAGGCAAGGGCATTGCTGTGTTTTGAAAACGATCACCGGTGCCAATTTCATCCCTTCACTAAATGAAGGGCCTCCCTGTGCCTCAGTTTCCCTGTTCGAAAAACAGGCACAACCCTAAGAACACTAGGCGTCCTGCCACGCAGCCGTAAGGAACCATTGTGATCAGCCAGAAACTGTTGCCCTTGAACAATTTTCCTTCTTTTTTGGTTCAAAAGCTAAACATTGACAGAATAATGTTAGTGAAAACATGGCAGTTAACTTCCGCAGACGTCATCAGGAGTCAGCCAGAACGCCTTTAGCATTCACGCCGTCCACAAAGATAATTTACATCCCCGGGACCACACGTGCGGAGGTAGACATTATCATCGTCTGCAGTTCATCGTGGGGGAAACTGAGGCAGAGGGAGGGAACAGCTCAAGGTCACGCCTCTGCTCAGCGCCGGGTCGAACCAACCGGTGCTTTTACCCTGCAGGTCGCTCCTCATGACTTAAGGGGCCCCCTGAGACACAACCTGAGTGGTCCGTGAGCCAAATGTAAACTAGAAAACTTCTGGTTAAATTTGCATGTTGTTATTTCTCTTCTTTCTTACTAAAAACAAGGTAACGGGGGTGGCGGACCGTTTATAACCCCATCATCCAATACCAATACACACTCGTTATCTTTTTGGAAACTCTCAGTGATTTCCTCGCACGCATTTTTAAAACAATGATAAGGATGCATCTGTGTAGCTTTAATGCTTGCATCTCTCTCAAAGCCTATTTTCCTGGAGATGCTGAAAGGACCTGTGTCTCCTGGGAGCTACCTGCGAGCCTGGCTGTCTGGGTGGAAGCAAGGGCTGATGCTGCCCCCTGCTGGCTGACTTTCTCATTTCCAAAGGTTCCAGAAAATGGGCATTTCAACCAAAATCACATATATATAACTAGGGACACGAGGCCACACTTAGTAATCTTCAAGGGCTCCACCTACAAATTTCCCTCCAGAAAGTTCCATGAAATGGTCCTCACTTAGACTTCTTCCTTAGGACATCTGGTATTAGTTTCAGTTTTTTTAAAAAACATATACCAAAAAAAAATAAATAAAACAGCTGTGTTTCTAACGGTAGCTATCTATTGTTCTGCCATCTTCCCCCTCATTTTAATGTGCATTTTTCTTACCCCAGCTGACATTCTATATTGCCATTTCCTACTAAAGAATTTAAATTTAGATAAATCAAGAGACCAGAACAGAGAGGGAATACCTAACATAGCCATATGAGAAATGTTTTATACAAGAACAGGCTGTTTTTGTCCCCTTATTTTTCTCCCTGTGTTCCCCTCCCTTGTCCTGGAGAAATGGATTTTAAGGCCTTCTCAATCCTCTGATGCTAATGACCCGTTTTGAAAATACATACCGATCTCCCTCCTCACCTTTCCTGTTTGGCATGCTTGTCCAACGTGGTTATCCGAATCTCCCCATCTCCCTGCGGCCGTCCAAAGAGCAAAACTGGTTGGTTCTAAAACATAAAATGTGCATGTCTCAGTTTTTTCATAATCACATAAAAACAAAATATTAGGGAGGATATTCATTAAGAACAACTACTTTAGTACACGATACATTTTATCATGTTTACATTTTTAACACACTTACTCTATAAAGCTCAGATCTGTATGATACACGTTCGAAAATGGTCTGTCCTTGGTCATCCTAGGAGGCACACCGAGGACATTAATGAATTTTACTTAGAATCCTAATCAGGAAGTTAGCTACCGAAAGAGTGAACTAACTGTGAGAGTCCAAAGCACCAGGAAGTTACAGCAACTCCTGAGCACCCACCGTGGGCCAGCCACCAGAACAGGCCTCCGTGGAACATGCGTGTGGGGAAACGGCTACTTACCGAAGTCCGTCATTACAAATGTGCAATTGCCATGAAGGAAGAGGCCAGGAGGTACACAGAGCCAGGGACCTATTTCAGTTCAGGGCATCAGGGACGGGCCCTGGCTGCGATCTCAAGAATGAAATGCTCTGACTGAATGTCTAAACATAATGAGCCATTTGGGTTTCTCCCATATCATGGCCCTTCTAAACAGCGCTGCAGTAACAGACGTAGGGGGCTTTATGCCAGGGAAATAGACCAGACAGAGGAAAGACAAAGACCACGTGACTTCACTAATACGTGGAATCTAGAAAACAAACAAACGAAACAGAAACTTATAGATACAGAGAACACACTGTTGGCTGCCAGACAGGAGGGGGTCGGGATGGGTGAAAAAGGGGAGGGGATCAAGATGTAACAAACTTCCAGTTGTAAAAACAGTCACAGGGATGTAAAGTATGGCATGGGGAATACAGTCAATAATTGTCATAACTCTGGTGTCAGATGGGTACCAGACTTAGCAGGGTGATGATGACTTCATAAGTTATATAAATGTCTCACCACTGTGTTTACTGTTTTGTTCACCCGAAACGAACATAATATTGTATTGTCAACCGTAACTGAAAAATTAAAAAATTCAAAACAGAATAATGAGCCATTTCCCCAGAAGCAGACAATAAAAATAATTTTAAGTATTTACAAGCACCTACTATACAAAGCGCTGAGGGAAAAAAGCATTGACTGAAAATTAGCACTAACATCTAGAGATCACATCTAATAAAGGAGACATATGCAATTAACTATACTATAAGAAAGTATAAAAATAAGTGTTCCCTATCAAAATCTCAATGTTTGCTTGTTTTTTCAGAAATAGAAAACACCATCCTAAAATTCATATGGAATCTCAGGGGACCCTTAATAGGCAAAACAATCTTGAAAAACAACAAAGTTGGGGTCTCACACTTCCTGACTTCAAAGCTTACTGTAAAGCTATCACAATCAAAACAGTGTGGCACTGACATGAAGACCGACCTCGAGACCAGTGGAGCAGAAGGGAACACCCAGAAAGAAGTCCTCGTGTATCTGGTCAAATGCTTTTTGACAAGGGGGCCAAGGCCACTCAGTGGGGACAGGGCAGGCTTTCCAACAAACTGCTGGAAAAGATATACACCAGCAAAGGAACGCACTGGAACCTTACCTTACAATGTATACAAAAATTAACTCCAACTGGATCAGAGAACCGAGAATATAAAATGCTGAGAAGAAAACGGGGGATGGCTTATGACATTGGATTCAGCGGTGATGTTCTGGATGTGACACCAGAAGCACCGGCAACAAAAGCAAAGATCAGGAAGCGGGAATTAAAACTTTGGTGTGTCGAAGGACACTGTCAATCAAGTGGAAAGGCGACTCACAGAGTGGGAGGAAATACTTGCAAACTAAGGTGTGACAAGGACTGCTATTCCTACCGATGTGCAGAGGGACAGATGTATGAAGAGTTCTTACAACTCGACAACAACAAAGCCCACAGCCGTGCCTCAAAAACAGGCAGAGGACTTCAACAGACATTTTTCCAAGGAGGATACGCAAATGGCCAATCAGCACACGAAAAGTTGCTCGATGCCACTAATTATTAGGGAAATGAAAAGTAAAAAAACACAGGAGATACCACTTCACACCCACTTGGACGGATTTTGTTTTTTTAAAGTGTCGGTGAAAATGAGGGAATATTGGAACTCCTGTGCATTGCTGAAGGGAATGTAAAATGGGGCAACCCCCGTGGGAAACAATATGCCTATTCCTCAAAAAAATGAAACACAAAATTACCACACAATCCAGCAATTCTACTTCTGGGTGTATGACCACAAGAAGTGAAAGCAGGGTCTCAAGAGACATTGCTGCGCCCACGTTCCCAGCAGCACTGCTCCCAACAGCCAAAAGGGGGAAGCTGCCCGAGTGTCCACAGAGAGATGAGCGGATATAAAAATACGGGGCATGTCTGATCAACGTTATATTATTCAACCTCAAAAAGGAAATTCTTTTTTTAAAAAAGAAAAGGAGGAACTTCTGATACCCACAACTACATAGATGCGGATGGAAGACATCATGCTACATGAAACAAGCCAGTCCCAAGAGAACAAATAGCACAGGATTTCACGTATAGGTGATTCCCGCAGTGTCCGCTTCATAAAGGCAGGAAGTAGGGTGGTTGCCGGGGGCTGGGGGCGGCGAAATGGAAACACAGAGCTTCGGTTTTGAGAGAAGAAGGAGTTCAGGAGGTGGGTGGTGGTCTTGGCTGCCCAGCAATGTCAGTGTACTTCATGTCACAGAATGGCACACTTCGAAATGGGAAACTCAGTGTTCCATGTATTTTACTACAATTTTTTTAAAATGCTAAATGGCTGTGAGGCAATGTGCTCGGTCACTACAAAGAGAAAGGGATAACGGGAGATTAGGGACAAGATTGGTTTAAGTTGGACCTTGAAGGAATGTTGATCAGACGTTACGGGAGAAGACATTCTAAGCTCTGACGATATTACAATCCAAGGCAGAACTATTAAAAAAAAAAAATGTTTGGCAAACTGGAGACCTTCCAACACAGCAGGGCAGGTGCAAGGTGAAGTGCGTGGGCAGTTCAGGAAAATCACGGAGGGGTGTTAAGTGTCATGCTAAGGAACGCTGACCGAGTCCTGCAAGCTGCAGAAAATTCTGACCAGTTTGGGAAAGAGAGTGAACTGAGAAATCCACCTTTGGAAACGCAACTTTGGGAGGAGATGGTTGGAAAGGAGGCAGGTGAGGTCCGGACGTGAGGGAGCTGTCGTAGGCGAGAAAGGGAGACAGACGCAAGATGCTTCAGAGAAAGAGGCAGTGTGAGCGCTCTACCCAGCAAAGCATCTTAAACCCATTCATCCGTCTCCATTCTCACTGCCCACAGCTCAACCCAGGCCTCCCTCCTCTCTCAGAAAACTCTCTCAACAACTTGCAGCTCTGGCTGCTAAAAGGTTTCTTGAAATGCAAATCAGACTGTAAAACTCAGATAAAAACCTTCTGCAGGCATCCAACCGCAATCACCACAAAACCCGATCTCAGCACCTCAGCCTAGTGATCTACAAGGCTGTGGTGTGGGGTACCCCCCACCACGCCCCACTTCAGAGCCCCCCCATTCTGCCTTTCTCTCTCAATCCCTTGCCACTCTTGCTTTGCAGCATCTGGACCTCCCCTGGCTGCTGCTCATCTCTGGGCACTTCTCTGCCTGGAATCCTCCCCCCACCCTTGGGCCTCTGGCCTCTTCTTGCTTCTGGTTCCAGAGTCAAGTGACTCAGAAGAGCTTTTCCTAACCATCGCATCCAAACCGGGACTCCCTTATATCCTCAGCTGTATCGCCCTGTGCACAGCACTATCTCAGAATAGCACTTTTAAACCCTCTCTGTACTGCTGCCCCCACCAGGACACCGTGTGGTTCGGAGTTACAGCCCCAGCCCCAAGCCCAGTGCCTGGCACACAGCGGACACCCAGCAAGCGCACATGCAATGAGAAAACGAACAGGTATCAGCCACGAGCACGTCCCGGGTGAGGGAGAAAGAGAAACACTGGACCCGAGGTTCAGGATTTGACTGCTGGGGAAGGAGATGCAGTGGGACTCAGGTGAGAGTGACAAGTGATGGAAGAGAGTCCCTGGACAGTGATTTGTCCCAGGCGCCACTAGACATCCATGGGGAGGCTCCCACACAGGCATCGGAAGAAAAACTAGAATTAGAAACTTTATTTTTTCTTCCACCACCATTCTGGGAGTGCCCCCCAATGTGCGGGTTAGGGGAGCTGGAAGAAATGAATGATAATTACATACCAGATTTTCTATTGAGAGCTGAAACTGCTTAATTTCACGAAGGGTCTCATTGTCTCTCTTCACTTCGTTCACATACTGTGCCAAGTCCTAAAGAATAAAGCGATGGGGACAAAAAGAAGGCACGATAAGGTCGGAGAAGAGATGAGAACCATTTGAAAGAAAAACACATCATTAATTCCACGGGCGGCAAAAGCGGACCACAGCTTTCCGATGGTAATCAAATGAACGCCCGATCAGTCAAAGCTGCTCATCAAGAGCAACTTAAAAATGTCTGCAGGACCGCTGGGAAGGCCGGAGCAGTGTCACCTCCGCATGCCTGAGAAGAGGCAGAATCAAAAACAAACAAAATATACCCCCACGCAGAGCAACAGGTCAGGAGCATGTGAATGCCAAACACACGAACAATGGACCTTGAGAGAATTACATCTGACGCGAGTTGGAATAAGTGCAAGTAGCCCTGGCTGGGTAGCTCAGTTGGTTAGAGCTTCATCCCGATACACCAAGTTTGTGGGTTCAATCCTCAGTCAGGGCACATACAAGAATCAACTAGTAAATGCATGAATAAATGGAACAACAAATAGCTGTCTGTCTCTCTCTCTCTCTCCCCCCTTCCTCTCTCTCTAAAAATCAACACATAAAATTTAAAAGGTTAAAGACTCAGCAGGGAGGAAAAAGGCACTAAAAGCTAGACGGAGAATCTGCCGGGACTGTTTTCCGCAATCAGTTAGTCTTCGTGGCTGAGAGCACTCGGTCAAGGAGCCAGTTCCCTGTTGAAGACTTAATAACAGAGAAGGAAAGGAGAGAGATCACAGAGAACCCGGTGAATCAAGTGCCCAGATAACGCTGGCCCTGGGGCTCCAGGTGCCGCCGTCGCCTGCTTTAAAACGCCTGCTCTCATTTTTGAGGAAACATCAGCTAATCTTTCCACACTGTAACTAGCTATTTTTATTTTATGTGCTCTAGATTCTTCCTGTCTTCCAGGTTCTTTCCCCTCCCGCTACTCTCTTTGACTCATCTGAAACGGTAGGAACAGGACTCTGACAAAAAGCAGCTTCTAACTTTGTTCGAAATGAAAGTCAGGCTTTTCATAGGCTGTATCGACAATACCAATGATTTCTTTAAAAATTAGATGTGGTATGATTCTTTTATAACCATAAATAACGATGGGATGTTTCCTGACAGGGCACGAAAGCCAGCCCACTGGCTGAGCCAGCTCGGAAAGGTGCAGGGACACAGAGAAGTCGTTATCACTGTCCTGAGCAGAGTCACATTGGCATTTTGTGTGGAGGACACATTTGCTTATGTTTTGAATTAGGGACGCATATTTCTTTCAAAGTCCAAGTCCAGCATAGCATGGAAATTGGGTTTTATAGATTCCCCGTATGTTCAAAAAGTCTACTTCTGGCAACTTGAAGTTCTTGACTTTCAGATCTACCTGAAAATAGAAACCCAAACTGAAACTCACGGGAGCTGGTGCACAGCACCCACAAAGGGGACCCCGGCAGACAGCCTCACCTGAGAAAGTAAGTCACACCTGCATTCCGAAGTCGCCAGCTTTCTGTTAGCAACCGTACGAAGAATGTCACAGAGAACCAGGACACGAAGTCATGCCTGGTGGTTATGGATGGTGCCATTGGTTCGTAAGTAACGGAAGTTATTTTAATGCACCTCTTGGTCTTATGTGTTTTTGTCTAACAATTAAATCCATACCATTCACATACCCATTTCAATGAAAAATACCTAGCTCTTGCTCTGGCTGGTGTGGCTCAGTGGGCTGAGCGCCGGCCTGTGAACCAAAGGGTCGCTGGTTTGATTCCCAGTCTAGGGCACATGCCTGGGTGGCGGGCCGGGTCCCCAGAAGGGGACGCTTGAGAAGCAGCCACACATTGATGTTTCTCTCCCTCTCTCTCTCTCCCGGCCCCTCTCTTTAAAAATAAATAAAATCTTTTTAAAAAATCTCTAGCTCTCCCCACCAAAACAAAACTACACAGGTACTTATATATTACATGTTAACATGCCACACACAGGTATGAACAGTTTGTAGTCTCCTGTTTCCGGGCAAGAGTGGAAAACACGAAGCAGGCCACGGCGCTGCTTTACCTTCATCGCGTCCAGAGCCAGTTTCAGATTCGCCTTCTCGATGGGGTCAGTGGTATGCTTGACCAGTTCCTATTTAGAAGATACAGTTTAGTGCTATTTTCATCAAATGAACACCCAAACATGAGAAAGAAAACATTTAAAAACAAACGCTTTTATGCAGATTTGGTATGACGTGTCTTCAAAAAATTGAAAAAGGAACTGCCTCATGACCCAAACCGTTCGAGCCCAGCACGCACAGACCTCCCGCGTCTTTGCCCATGACCCTGCTCTTGCACAGTGGCCTGTCTGTCTGTCTAACCACATCAGCCAGAGCCGGAGCAGTCCCCCAGACACCCTGTGGCAACTGCACTTTGGTCCTTCCCCTGGAAGCCATCCTGCCCGCCAGGACCTTGGTGGGGGCCCTTCTCCTTCAAACGGGTCCCTATCACCGGTTTCCACAGGGTCTTCTGGTCTCCTCGCTCTCGTCTGTCTGCTCCACTGGAAGCTGAGCCAGGTTTCTAAGGAGGGATCCAGACCCGTCTCTACCCTGTTTAGACTCCAGTGACACCAACAAAGGCTCCGGGTTGTCACCAGCACCTGTTAGACCCCCCTCGGGATCTGAATTCTGCACCCCTCACCCCACTTCTCCTTCCACTCCCCCCACCCCCCACCAACAGCCTGTTCTCTCCATATTAAATCAGCTGCAATTCTCAAAAACTAGTCTCCTGTCTGAACCCCCTGGGCACGCTGTCTTCTCTCCTTGGAGAGCTCTTCCTCTCTGATCCACCTGTCCAGCTCCTATTCTACCTTCAAAGCCCAATTCAAGAATCACTTCTCTGTGACAGACGTCAAGTACGCAGCCTCCACAGGCATGACTAACGAGGCCTTTGTTTGTGCCGCCTGTGTTCCTGTGCGTGCCTGTCACATCATGTTGTACTTGGCAGCTTGTACTTCATTTTCCCCGTCTAAAGAGCGAGCTTCGTCAGTGCAGGGAGGCCCTTTTGCAGCCTGAGTGCCTAACGCTGCGTGTGTAGCTGGGAGCCCTCAGGAATCTTTGCTGCATTTAACACCCATCTTGTTTCTGCTATTAAATCTGTTCAGTGTAGTAAACTTGTCAAGTTTACATGTTTTTTTACTTCTATTTTTACGTTTCCTTTATTAAATATTAATAGTAAATTATTCTCAAAGTTGCAAATCCCCTACTCTAAAATATTCTAATTTTATCGACCTGCGATTTCAAATCGTAAAGCGTTCCTAAAATGACTTCCCAGTAAAGTGTAGCAGGAAATAGGAAATGTTCAAACTCATACCACATGTATTCGACAAAGTTCTTAACATCAGACAAACCCACTCTACACTATTCTAAGATGGAAACGCACTTCTAGAAATTTTTATCTAGGTGTGGTACCCCACATAACATGTTTCCTGCTTTAAGAAATCATCATGGGAAAGAAGGTGTTCTTTCTGTGGCAATCCGCCTGTGCAAGTAACAGCAAAACAGATTATTCCCTCCAGCTCCACCTCTGCCGAGGAACATCAGGGGCGTCCCCGGCACTGCCTCCGCCCATGGCCGGAGCCGGCCATCTGTGTCGACGGAGCTCAGCTCATGCCACAGCCTCTCCTTCCTTTCAGACGCCTGCAGCCGGTTCTAGCCACGCCTCGTCGTTCTCACGCTTTCTGCTCCTAAGAACGGTTCTAGTACTTCACGGTATACGGCTGTGTTAAACTTACTGGTGAATAATTTTTAAAGCTGCTTGATCTTTTACTTTTTGTTCTCTTTTTCATCTCTCCTGGCAGCACAGACGTAGATGTGACACATTAATCTTTGAGGAAACATACAGGTTGGATGCATTACAACCTCAAAAATTCTATGTTTCTACCCTGGATGGTGTGGCTCAGTGGATTGACTGCTGGCCTGCGAACCAAAGAGTTGCTGGTTCGATTCCCAGTCAGGGCACATGCCTGGGCTGCAGGCCAGGTCCCCAGTAGGGGGCGCACGAGAAGCAACTACACATTGATGTTTCGCTCCCTCTCTTTCTCCTTTCCTTCCCCTCTCTGAAAAACTAAATAAAATCTTTTTTAAAAAAAATCTATGTTTCAAAAAAATGCCTAATTCCATTTAAATCTCTGAGGCCTGAGAATCCAACTCATGCTGCCCATCAGCGTGGCTTCATTTCTTGCTTTACTGAAATTGCTAATGGGTAATATCTGTACTATTTCTATCTAAATCTGCTAAACAAGCTCATCACTATGTGCTTTCACCTTTCTCTGAGGCCTTGTCTACGAAAAGATGGGGCAGGGAGACTGATCTAAACCAGCTACACAACTAATTTAACTAAACTGGGATTTGTGTCTCCTTATAATTCAACGGGTCAAGTTGAAACATTTCTCAATGACATTTATTTATAACAGTAAAAATGAACGTGCATATTTGCAATAGCCTAAAGGTACAAAGCATCCAAATGTGCCTGGATGGGTGAATGGACAGACAAATGTGTGGTGTGTGCCTAACAGAACATTACCCGGCCTTGAGGAAGGATATGCTGGCACATGCTACCGCATGAACGAACCCTGAAGAGAAGGCACCCACGGAAGGGCAAACACTGGATGATTCTGCTGATAGTAGGCATTTAGAACTGTCAGATTCACAGAGGCAGAGTGGAATGCTCGCTCCCAGAGGCTAGGGTGAGTTAGCATTTCCTGGGAGCGGAGTTTCAGCGTGGCAGATGAGAAAGTTCTGGAGACGGATGCAGGTGGCGGCTGAACAATAAGGTGAATGAATGTACTTGGTGCCACTAAATCGTGCACTTTAAAAGGATGAAAACGGTAAAGTTTTTTATCTATGTTTTCCTACAATAAAAATATGTGTACGCAGTGCCTGAAAGAAAATCGTCATGGAACTAAACATACTTTCAAAATTTAAAATACAAAACAACCGAGGAGGATTTAGGAAAACGTTTGCTAAATTTCATAGAAGCATAGTCATATTTTATACTTTGATAAGTCTGTCTAAAACCTTATAAATGACAAAAATAGATGTTTCTTGAAAGCTGCACCTTCTCAATTCTTCAATTGATATTTGACTATACCAAATTACAAAATAAATTGTTATCTTATTTTGGACATGTTTTTAGTTCTGTGATGTCTCAGAAACTGATTGCCTTAGTCGTCTTTCTCATAATTTTTTCATATAATACAATTTGATTAAGTTGCTCTGAGGTTAGGCCTCATAAATGTTTTAATGCATTTTTAAGAAATAATCAGGGTTTGAATTTTTCTGATTTCTCAGTAGAACAAAAATAGAGATGACTAATAATTCTGCGGCTACAGTTTAAGAAATTTAATATACAAGATGTACAAAGCACAGGAGACTCAAAATGGTATTTCACATATAGGTAGTAGGTCTTTTTAAAATAACATTCCACAAGCATCAGCAGAGTTGACTGACTAACACAGTGAGACATTTCTTCAGAGCAGAACTAATGAGTCTCCTGGCACAGCTATCAAATTAAATTTATAAGACTCTCCACCCTCGTTAGAGGACTAACGGTGGAAACTGTAAGCTTTGGGGTTATAACAAGAATCACTTCAAAATAAATGTAGTCTTATGATAGCGTACGGTAGAAGAAAGCCAAACGGAACATGATGCAATTCTCTCCGGCATGTGGTCACGAGGCAAAAGGTCTAACAATGCACCTGCAAAGTTCAGGTGCATCACAATATTGAGATTCTAATAAGCAATTATGACTGACTACGAAGCACTTGGCTGAAGGGATCTTTTTATTTGTTTCGCCTTGTTTTTTGATGTTTTTTTTTTTTTTTTTTAATTTTTAAATTTCTTTGGAACCAGTTCTGTTTAAAGGACACGGAATGCGACTGTGTGAAAGACACAGAACCATCTTTGCTAAAAGGAAGGCAAGGCTCTGGCTGTTCCATTTCCCATTTAGCTCTACTAATAACTGAACATTGAAAGGGGGTCGGGCCCCCGACACGGAGCACCTGGCGTGCAGAGGAGGCTTCACTAATATTTTGTTGAGTGAACAAGTGAACAAACAGGTTAACTTACACACCTGGAGGAGAAGGTGATACTTTAAGACGCGCTGCATCGGGACCACGAGCAAATCTCGAAGCGTGAATTTCCCATTATTGGCTCGCTTGGAACACTCCTAGTGAGATGTTTTTTTAGA
>VMDR010004284.1:0-61819 GCA_007922815.1 Macrotus californicus
ACAGTATTTAATGTTGGATTAAAAGGACCATGTAAAATGATAGTCACTAACATGAAAAGATTTGTTAAACTATTAACAGAAAAGGCATGTAAAGTAGCAGAATTTGTAACATATAACTCCTTCTATATTAAAGCATTTTAAAAATACATAGTTTTTATTAGGTAGAAAAATTTCTGAAAGAACACTCATGAGGCAGTTAAAGTGGTTTCTTCTGGGGAAGGAAGTGGGGTTGATGAGTGGGCAGGGTGGAGGTGAAAAGCAACATTCACATTTTACTAGAGATGCCATATGTTTAAAAAGAAAAAAAGCATAAATATATTATTAAAATTAAATTTAAAAGAAGTTAATTTCATTTTCAATAAGACAGGCATAAGGATATGTACCTAGTCTTAGAAATTAGAATAATATTATCTTTCATTTCTGAAGCATCTTGCAGTTTACAATTGATATAATTAGCCCTTGCTACGCCCCAGGTACCTTTTAAGCCTTTTCCACATTCAAGCTCATCGAATACTCACCAGGATCCTATGAGTTAGGTACTGTATTCTTTCATCTTACTGGTGAGGGGTGAGGAGCCTGAGGTACAGAGAAGATGAGTTACTGGCCCATGACCATGTAGCCAGTAAGTGACAGAGCTGGGATTTAAATGCAGGCATTCTGCTTCTTGACTACACATATAAAAAGCATTTCCACAAGTACTGACTTGTGTGCCCCCAAGCACCTATTGTCCCCCATGTGATATGGGAAAAATCCAGGACCCATATCCCAGTGTACTGTAATTGCTTATTTTCATGCTCATACACTCACTAGACTGTGAGCTCTATTATACAAGAAATCTTTGTTTTGTTGTTGATTTTTGCACTCTGGAGCAAAGAGTGACTTTGAATGCTGTGGTGATTTAAAATGTCCACAGATTATCAAATCTAAGAGATGGAGCCTAATTTCCCTTACCCTGGGTATGGACTGGACTTAGTGATCCACTTCTAATGGAGAGAATATAGCAAAAGTGGCACTGTGATTTCAGAGACTAGGACATAATAGGCAAGATGGTTTCCTGCTCTCTCTCTCTTTCCAGCTTACTTGCTCTGAGGGAAGCCCATGTCAATGAGGAGTGGCCCATGTGGTAAGAAAACGAGGCCTCCAGCCAACAGCCAGCAAGGAACTGAGGCATCCTGCTTATAGTCATATGTGTGCACTTGGAAGTTGATCCTTCACCCTCAGTCTAGCCCTCGGGTGATTGTTGCCCCTTCTCATCTGGTCTGTAACTCCTGCGAGAGTCTGAGCCAGAATCACAAAGCTTAGCTACTTCCAAAATTCATGAGCTATGGAAACTGTGAAATAGTAAGTGTTAATTGTTTCAAGCCACTAAATATTGGTGTAGTTTATTGCACAGCAGTAGACAATTAATACAAATGCTTTTTATTTAAAAATATATGTGTCTTATCTGTAACTTGGATACTTGTAAAACATATTAATATGCTGTTTCTTTTGCATTTTCATGTATATGATCTTTTTCTTAATTGGCCTGAAGAATCCATTTACCTGAGGGTATTATGTGAAGGGTGGGGTTAGGACTATTAAAGGAGGAATTAATTTTAAAAAAGGGTTACAAATCAGCTTCTCACATCCAAAATAGGATTTTTGATCAAAGTCGTTATTTAGAAAGCCAGAAAAAAAAGATGAAGGAGAAGAGGTTTCTACCTTTCTTTTACTACTATTGACATATCAAAGGTTAAACCTGGCAGACTAGACTATGGAGTTTCTTTTTAGTACTACCGTGAGACAATTTTGTCCACCTAAGATGATCAGACCACTGAGCTTGCTGCCCCAGGAGAGAACAAGGATACGCTGCTGAATAAGTGGGGTGTTTGAGCCTTCTTCCTATTCTAGCAGATTGTGGGGAGAAGCTGGGGTTGGAGTTAGGAGAGCCAGTCAATGAGAATTTTCTTAGTAGCGTTGTTTTGAATAGTCTGAAACTGGAAACAATTCAAACATTCATCAACATCAGAAGAGATAAATAAAGGGTAGAATATTGTTACAGCAGCAAGAGTGAACAAAAGCACATTATAAGGCATGGATGCTCTACACAGCAACATAGATGAACCTAACATAATATTGAGCAAAAGAAGCAAGAAGCAAAAGAATGTCTATAGCATGATTCCATTTATGTAAGTTCTATAACAGGATAAATGAAACCATAGATTTAAGGGATGCTTACATGACTACATAAAATACATGTTGTTTGGTAAAATGCAGAAAAGCAATGAAATGATTTCCAATGAGAGTAAGAATAAAGGTGACTTTAGCTGGGATGGGGGGGGGGTCAGGATATTATGCTTCTGGGGAGCAAACAATGATCTATTTCTAGATCACAGTACTGGTTATATAGGTGTTGATTTTATAATTATTCCTTAAACGGTGCATATATGTTTTATATATTTGTCTATATATATTGTATATGCTTCATCAACTTCTACAAGATCATTATATTCTTCAAATAAATTTCATACACATTTTTAACAAATGTGATTTGATCTTACAATGAACCTTTGTGGTTCCTATGAAAAAATCTGCCTATATTAATCAGTACCACACCAAAAAAGAAATAATTTACTTGTGCAAACTTTATAATTTGATGAGATTTTAATAAAGGGGCTATTTACAAAAGTGTAGGCAGGGTGTAAGGAACCCAAATGAGATAATAAAATACCCTAGTATTAGTAACCTAGGAGTACCATTACCATGCATATACTTGACGGGGGAAGGAAAGAAAACCATATGAGAACCAGGAGAGAGAGCTCTGTGAAGAGAGCTACTTGACAGGAGCTATGACCTCTAGTGGAAGGATGCTGTCAGTTTGCAGTACAGTGACTACAGAAAGGGCATAAATACTCTGCCCTACCCTTCTCCTTTCCTTATTCTGAGCTGTGCTTCCTGTTGAACCAGAAAGCAAGAGAACCTACTGATGCACTGCATTTAGGTCAACCTCCCCAGGGATGGAGAAAGGAGAAGAGTAAAGAGTAGATTTGGAGTGATGAGAAGTTGATCTGTGTTCACCTGACCCTAAATTTGTAGCCATTTTCATTGTTTTTCTTTTAAAGTAGGGGGTTTGGTGGAGAGAGAAAATTAAATAACATGAAACATAGGTGGTAAAATCCCTGCTTCTGTAGCGGGTCACAAGTCCTAAACTGGTACTGGGCTGCCTTCCCATTTCTGTTTTTGTTATCTTCTATCAGCACTGTGGCTGAATTTTGTTTGTTTATTCCTCTCCTTGTGTTAGGCTACAGGGATAAAGGTGCTTCTGCCTGATTCTAGGAGAGACCAAGTTGTGTGGCTCTAGGACAGGGACCTTTTTTTCATTGCATGGCTGAGCAGTGCAGAGCCCTCCCTTCACATGGCCAAATCTTGGTCTGTTTTGGCCTGATAAACTCTGCTGGTCTCACCCTGATGACTCCCTGAGACTCTGACCTACCAGAAAGGTGTGTGAGCATCTAGCAGGTGGCAGCTAGACTTGGTATAACCTGGGACTTTTGCTGAGTGACCTCAAACCCAGCACTGGCATGGTGTTTGAACCTCTATTAATCTGATGAACACCACTCCCCACGCCTGGTAACTCATTGAAAACCTACCTAATGCAACTCAAGTACCACCAGAGGCTCTTTCAGTGACTGACCCTAACAGGCAGCTAGCAGGCAGACACAGGCAAAGGTGGGTCTTGGGGTGCCTTGAGACTTTTGCTGACCTGCCCCAGGCCAGGTTCTGGTAATAGCCAGAGTTGGTACACAGCTTGGTCCTTCTTGCACACACCCAGGCCCAGCAGAGGCAGCCAAAATCTGTGGATCACTTTTTAGCCCCAAACAGGTTGCCCAGGGCCAGTTACAGGCAACATCTGATATTGGACTGCACCAGAAACCCTTCTAGAGGCCTGGAACTAACACATCCAGTGGCCAGCTTCAGGCATCAGAGCAGGATCAAATAAGCTTCACAAGCAGCATATTCAAAAGGAGATCTCAGCAGGCACCAGATCCTGCTGAGGTGAATTCTGCATCATGTGGTTAGCACCTGCACAGCAGTTTGCATCCCATGCTCAGGTTTGAGACTCAACGTTAAGCCATCCTGAAGGTCAATGCCATGCACAAATAGGCCAACTGCGATCAATGCTCAATTGTAACAGCAGGGCCCACATAACCCACACAAGGGATATTCCTGAAGCAACCAGCACAGGTGATCAAAGAGACTGCACTGCTGGAACCCAGAGGACACATACTACTACATAAGGGCACCCTGTAATGCTTGAGAGTCATAACAGATCCATCTCATACATAGAAGCAAACACAAAGATGCAACCAAAATGGGGAGACAAAGAAAAATTCCCCAAATTAAAGAAATCACCAGAAAGAGTTAAATTAAATGGAGGCAAGCAACTTTTCTGATATATAGTTCAGAAAAATGGTTATAAGGATGCACAAAGAACTTAGTGAGAACTATAAGGTACTTAGAAGTAAAACAGCATGAAAAATGACATAGAAACCATAAAAAAGTCAGAAGTGAAGAATAAAATTAAAAATACACTAAAAGGAATAAATAGTAGGTTGGATGAAGCAGAGGATCAAATCAGCAATTTGGAAGACAAGGTAAGAAAAAACAGCCAATCAGAACAGCAAGAAGAAAAAAATAATTTAAAAAATGAGGGTAATTTAAGGGACCTTTGGAACAACATGAAGCATAACAACACCTACATCATAGGGTGATGAAAGAGAGAGAGCAAGGGATTGGGAGCCTATTTGAAGAAATAATAACCAAAAACTTCCCTAACCTGGGAAAGAAAAAAGACACACAAGTCCAGGAAGTATAGAGAGTCCCCAACAAGATGAACCCAAATAGGCCCACATCGAGATACATCATAATTAAAATGACAAAGTTTAAAGACAAAGAGAGAATCTTAAAAGCAGCAAAAGAAAGTTAGTTACCTATAAGAAAACTCCCAAAAGACTGTCATCTGATTTCTCAACAGTAACATTTCAGGCCAGAAGGGATTGGCATGAAATATTCAAAGTAATGAAAAGCAAGGACCTACAACCAAGATTACTCTACTCAGCAAACCTATCATTTAGAATTGAAGAAGAAAAAGCTAAAGGAGTTTGTTACCACCAAAGCAGTATTACAAGAAATGTTAAAGGGCCTTCCTGAAGAAGAAGAGGAGAAGGAAGAGGAGAAAAACAGAAACATAGTTAAACGAATAAAATGGTAATAAATATGTACTTATCAATAATCACTTTAAGTGTAAATGGCTTAAATGCCCCAATCAAAGGACATAGGGCAGCTAAATGGGTAAGAAAACAAGACCCACATATATGCTGTCTCCAAGAGACCCACCTCAGAACAAAAGATACACACAGCCTAAAAGTAAAGGGATGGAAAAAGATATTTCATGTAAATGGAAAGCAAAAAATGCTGGGGTAGCAATACCTATATCTGACAAAATAGACTTTAACAGCGGTATCCAACCTGTGGCCTGGATGGCTGTGAATGCGGCCCAACACAAAATCATAAATTTACTTAAAACATTATGTGATTTTTTTTGTGCAATTACATGTCACAATGTATTTAATGTGTGGCCCAAGACAACTCTTCTTCTTCCAGTGTGGGGCAGAGATGCCTAAAGTTTGGACACCCCTGCTTTAAAACAAAGGCTATAATAGGAGACAAATAAGGTCACTGTATAATGATAAAGGGAGCACTCTAACAAGAGGATATAACTCTTGTAAACATTTATGCACCCAACATTGGAGTACCTAGGTAGATAAAGCAAGTCTTGATGGACATAAAGGGAGAGACTGACAGTAATACAGTCATAGCGGGAGATTTTAACACCCGTTGTAGTCAATGGATAGATCATCCAGATAGAAAACCAACAGGGAAATTGTGGCCTTAACTGACACAGTAGATCAGATGGATTTAATTGGTATCTACAGAGCATTTCATCACAAAGCAGCAGAATGTACATTCTTTTCAAGTGCATGTGGGTCATTTTTTAGGATAGACCACACATCAGGATGCAAAACAGGTTTCAATATATTTAAGAAGGCTGAAATCACATCAAGCATCTTGTCTGACAATTGTATAAAACTAGAAATCAATCACAAGAGAAAGTGTGAAAAGCACACGCAGACATGGAGGCGAAATAACGTGTTACCAAACAATGAATAGGTGAACAATGAGATCAAGGAAGAAATCAAAAGATACCTTGAAACAAATGAAAATGAGAACACAACAATCCAAAATCTATGGGACACAGGGAAAGCAGCCCTAAGAGAGAAATTCATAGCACTGCAGACCTATCTCAAGAAGCAAGAAAAATCTCAAATAAATAATCTAACTTTACACTTAAAGGAAATTGAAAAAGAAAAACAAACAAAGCTTAAAGTTAGTTGAAGAGAGGAAATAATAAAGATCAGAGCAGAAATAAATGAAACAGAGTCTAAAAATACAATACAAAAGATCAATGGAACCAACAGCTGGTTCTTTGAAAAGATAAACAAGATTGACAAACCTTTAACCGGACTCATAAAGAAAAAGAGAAGAACCAAATAAACAAAATCAGAAATGGAGGAGGAGTAGCAACCAGTGACACCAGCGAAACACAAAGGATTGTAAGAAGATATTATGAACAATTGTATGCCAAAAAATTGGACCACCTGGACTAAATGGATATATTCCTAGAAACATACACTCTTCTAAAACTCAGTCAGGAAATCTGAATAGACAAATTACAGCTAGTGAAATTGAAGCAGTTATCAAAAAACTCCCAACAAAAAAAAAGTCCTGGACCAGACAGCTTCACATGTGAAGTTTACCAAACATTCAAAGAAGAACTCACACCTCTCTATCTCAAACTATTCCAAAAAACTGAAGAGGAAGGAAGTCTCCCAAGCTCATTTTATGAGGCCAGCACTGTCCTAATTGCAAATCCAGATAAAGACACTACAAAGAAAGAAAATTATAGGCCAATCTCCCTGATGAACATGGATGCTAAAATCCTCAATGAAATATTAGAAAATGAATACAGCAATACATTAAAAAGATCATACACTATGATCAAGTGGGATTTATTCTGGGGATGCAAGGTTTGTATGATATCTGCAAGTCACATAATGTGATATATCACATAAACAAAATAAAGGATAAAAACCACATGATCATATCAATAGATACAGAAAAAAGCATTTGATAAAGTCAAGTACCCACTTATGATTAAAAACTCTCATCAAAGTGGGAATAGAGGGAACATAACTAAACATAATAAAGGCCATATATGACAAACCCACTGCCAGCATCATACTCAACAGGCAAAAACAACAAGTGTTCCCTTTAAGATCGGGAACAAGAAGACAGAGATGTCCACTTTCACCACTTCTATTTAACATAGTACTGGAAGTCCTAGCCACAGCAATCAGACAAGAAGGCATCCAAATTTCAGAGAAAGAAGTAAAAATAGCAATATTTGCAGATGACAAGATACTGTATACAGAGAACTCTAAAGATTCCACCAAAAATGTACCAGAACTGATAAATGAATTCAGTAAAGTAGCAGAATAAAAAATAAATATCCAGAAATCAGTTGCATTTTATACACCAATAATGAGCTTTCAGAAAGGGAAACTAAGAAAAGAATCCCATTCACAATTGCTTTGAAAAGAATAAAATACCTAGGAATAATTTTTTTTAATCCTCATCCGAGGACATTTTTATTGATGTTAGAGAGAAAGGAAGGGAGAAAGACAGAGAGAAACTTCGATGTGAGAAACATCAATTGGTTGTCTCCCACATGTACCCCGACCTGGAATACGGGGTATGAACCTGCAACCTAGGTATATACCGTGACCGTGAGTCAAACCCACAACCTTTTGGTGTAAAGGAGGATGCTCCAACCAACTGAGCTACCCACCCAGGGCCCTAGGAATAAATTTAACCAAGGATGTAAGATACATGTGCACGGACAATTGTAAGACATCAAAGAAAGAAACTGAAGAAAATACAAATAAGTGGAAGCATACACTGTGCTCATTGACAGGAAGAGTTAACATGGTTAAAATGTCCACACTACCCAAAGCAATCTACAGATTCGATGCAATTCGTATCAAGATACCAATGGCATATTTCACAGAACTAGGACAAATATTTTAAAAATTTATACGGAGCCCCAGCCAGTGTGGCTCAGTTGGTCAGGTGTCCTCCCACAAACTGAAAGATCACTGGTTTGATTTCTGGTCAAGGTACACACCTGGGTGGGTTACAGGTTTGGTTCCCAGTGCACAGGGTGCACAGGGAATGCAACCAATTGATGTTTCTCTCTCACCTGATGTCTGTCTCCCTCTCCTCTCCCTCTCTTCCCCTCTCTCTAAAATAAATAAGTAAACAAATAAATTTATTTTTAAAAATCATAAAAATGTATACAGAACCACAAAAGACCCCAAATAGGCACAGCAATCTTGAGAAAGAAGAATAAAATTGGAGGAATCAACCTACCTGATATCAAACTATATTACAAGGTCATAGTAATCAAAACATGGTGCTGGCATAAAAACAGACATATAGGTCAATGGAGCAGAATGGAGAGCCCTGAAATAAACCCAAGGCTTTAGGTCAATTATTATTTAACAAAAGAGGCAAAAACATATAATGGGGTAAAGCTAGTTTATTCAATAAATGGTGTTGGGAACAATGGAGAAATACATGCCAAAAAATGAAACTAGACCACCTTCTTACACCATATACAAAAATAAACTCAAAATGGACTAAAGACTTAAATGTTAGATACAAAACCATAAAAATCTGAGAAGGAAATATAGACAGTAGAATCTCGACCATTTCTTGTAGCAATAGTTTTTCTGATATATCACCTCAGGCAAGGGAAACAAAAGAAATAATAAACAAATGGGACTACATCAAACAAAAAAGTTTTGCACAGCAGAGGAGACCATTAGCAAAATAAAAAGACAATCCACTGAATGGGAGAACATACTCACCAATGATTCATCTGAAAAAGGCTTAATATCCAAAATTTACGAGGAACTTGTAAGACTCAACACCAGAAAAAACAAACAATCCAATTAAAAAATGGAGAAAGGACCTGAATAGACACTTCTCCAAAGAGACGGCCAATAGACACATGAAGAGTTAGATGCTCAACATCACTAATCATCAGAGAAATGCAAGCTAAAACCACAATGAGATAACACCTCACATCTGTCAGAATGGCCATCATCAATAAATCAACAAACAAGTGCTGGTGAGGATGTGGAGAAAGGAAACCCTCATGCACTACGGGTGGAAATGCAGATTGGTGCAGCCACTGTGGAAAGCAGTATGGAGATACCTCAGAAAATTAAAAATGGAACTGTCTCATGACCCAGTGATTCCATTTCTGCAAATTTATCCGAAGAAACACAAAATACTAATCCAAAAGAATGTATGCACCCCTATGTTCATTGCAGCATTATTTGCAATAGCCAAGATCTGGAATCAGCCAAGTGTCCATCAGTAGATGAGTGGATTAAAAAAACCAGTGGTACATTTACACAGTGGAATACTACTTGGCTGTAAAAAAGAAGGAAAATCTTACCCTTTGGGACAGCAGGGATGGACCTGGAGAGCACTATGCTAAGTGAAATAAGCCAATCAGAGAAAGACAATCACCATATGATTTCACTCATATGTGGAATCTAATGAACAAAATAAACTAACAAACAGAATAGAAACAGACTGATGAATAGAGAACAGACAGCTGTCAGAGAGGGAGGCGGTTTGGGGAGCTGGGTGAAAAAGGTGAAGGGATTAAGTAAAAAAAATGCCTCACAGACACAGACAACAGTATGGTGATTGCCAGAGGGGAAGAGAGGTGGGGGGAGGTAGAAAAGGGTAAACGGGGGATAAATGGTGATGGACGGAGACATGACTTGGGGTGGTGAACACACAATACAGTGTGCAGATGATGTGTTGTAGAACTATGCACTTGAAATCTATATGATTTTATTAATCAATGTCACCCCAATAAATTCAATTCAAAGTTTTAGAAAGAATTATTTAGACTTAGTATCTAACTCTTTTATATCCTGAGTTTGAATTTACCTGTGCAATAATAATGAATACAGTTACTAAGCAAAAACAATTTATATATATATATGATGTCTAGTTAATGCAAACTCATCTTTTGTGACAGAAAACAGTGGCTGACTGGGAATTAGGGAGTAACAGTGAAGGATTACCAAGGGGTAAGACAGAATTTTGGGGAGGGATGGTGATAGGTATGCTCATTATTTTGAGTGAGCTGATGATTTTTACATGCATGTTTATATGTCAAAACGTATCAAATTGTGCACTTTATGTAGACTTTGCTCTCAGTTATACTTCAATACAGCTGTTTTTAAATATATGGGAAAAAAGATATTTCTGCCTGCTTTGCTAACTCAGGTTTGGAGAAACCTGAACTTCATGCTGGTGGGATATGAGCCACTGATAGTTGGGTCTTCTATTAGGTGAATGCACTTTTCCAGTGAGCAGACCTGGCTATTAAGCCAAGCAGCGCTAAGAGGCTGTCCATTGAATCCCTGAGTTCCAAACAGAGCCCTCCCTACACCATCCCCAACATGGAGCAGCAAGCCAATTACTCCTTACAAAGATGTATCACCCCTTCTCTATATATTGGTTCTGTGGCCTGAGGAACGCCTAATGACCAGGAGGAAGTAGGCCTCCATTTCATTGGAATCATGTCTTTTATTCTTCCTATTTTTCATAGGAAAACACCAAAGCCAAGAGAATTTGAGATATTTGCCTGAGACCGCGTAGTTAGCACAGAAGCTGAGGCTAAAGGTCAGCCTCCTGACTTTAAGACTAATCTGTTTCACACACCCTGGAGGAGTACACCTGTGTCTTATCACTGTAGCAGGTGGACATGGGAAACAGCAGTAAAGTAAAGTTAGATTGTGATAAATGTGCCTCAGGAGAGGCTGGAAACATAGCAGCAGATGTCCTCTAAATATTAAGGCACCATAGGGAATAATAAGACATTTGTCATCCTGCTGCCTCCTTGTGCCAACCTACAGGATTGAAGATGTTTTTGCCCTGGTTTTTTTTTCCACCAAAAGCAGTGTTTTTTCCAAAACAATTCAGTATGATGACAAATCAAGTGCATTTTAATATGTTTGCTAATAAATTTCCTTGGTATTGGAAAATAATATTTTTCTTTTATAATGTCCGTTCCCCCAAAGGAGCTCACATTGTGCTTTTTTTTCTTTTTCTTTTTAAGTCACAGAGAAGTCCATACTGGGGAAGCAATAGGATCCTTTCCAATCTATCAAACATCATAAAATGGATATTTCAGTATACCCACAGGGGTTTCAGGAACCCTGATGGAAAAGTTGGTAAGTGAATCTGCATTTTAGGATTTCCATAGCTTTTCTGGGGCTCATTAAACTGGTAAGTTATAAGTAATGAGGCATAATAAAGCGGGGGGGGGGGGTGATGTAAAAAACAGAACTGAATAAATGAAAATGAGTTACCCAAAGTGGACATTTAGTTTGTAAGTGTTAGTGGCTCTTCAACTCTGTAAGAAAGAAGTGGAGGGTGGAAATCAATGGTTTCTAGGGTGATGGACAGGGTCTTGAACAACTTGGTCACTTAGTCAATAGTGGGTTGAGAGGTCTTGCTAAGAAGGGGAAACAACCTTGTAAATTAGTCCTGTGCTAAAATAGTTTTAGGGGAAACTTAATATGGAATTTTATTTAGGGATCTCAATGCTTTATATCAAAGGAGAAACTAAATGGGGGTGTGGTGAGGAATGCAGTCCATTCTTAAGTTGATGAGGAAAGATGTTTTCGGATAGAACACTTAAGTTCAGGGAATGCTCTTTTCCTCATAGGAAGTGAAAAACCAGTCAACATTTAAAAACAGTATTCATTATTTTTTAAGCGAAGTGCACTGACCTTAAGTTTCAGTTCAGTAAGCTTTGACAATTGTACACACCCCTTAACTACCACCTAAAGTCCCAGAGGGTGCCCTCACCGTTTTTGTTCCTTTTGAATCAAATACCCTTCCTCACTGAGACAATTGCATTCTGATTTCTGTAGATTAGTTTTGCCTGTTGTTGGGCTTCTTATAAATGGTGTTATACCATATGTATCATTTTGGGTCTGGTTTCTTTTATGCAACTGTTCCTAGATCCATTCATGTTTTTGCACGTTATCAGTGCCCCATTTATTTTATTGATGAGTGGTATTCCTCTGTGTGAATATATATCACAATTTGTTTTATCTGTTTCCTGTTGATACACATTTAGTTGTTTTCCGTTTTTAGCTATTACAAATATAACTGCTCTGAGCATTCTTATACATGGCTTATTGTGGGCACATCTTTTCATCTCTCTTGTGTATATATCCAGGAGCAGACTTGCTGGTCACGTGGTGACTCTAAGTTTAACCATTTGACAAACTGCCAGACTGCTTTCCAAAGCAGCTACATCAATTTAGATGCCCAATGGCAACATACTCAGGTGCCAATTTACCCATATCCTTGCCACTATTTGTTATCATCTGTATTTTTTAAATATTTATTTATTTATTTTTAGACAGTGCAGAAAGGAGGGAGAAAGAGAGGGGGAGAAACATCAGTGTGTGGTTGCTTTTTGCATGTCCCCAACTAGGGATCTGGCCCACAACGTGGTCATGTGCCCTGATGGAAAATCGAACCCGCGACACTCGTTCACAGGCTGGCACTCAATCCACTGAACCACATCAGCCAGGGCTATTGTCTGTATTTTTTATGAAAGCCATCCAAGGAATATGAACTTGTATGTCATTGTGGTTTTAGTTTACATTTCCCTAATGACTAAACATGTTGAGTAATTTTTTCAAGAGCTTATTGGCCATTTGTACATCTTTGGAGAAATGCCTATTGTCTTAGTCCATCTGGGCTGCTATAACAGCATACCATTGACTGGGTGGCTTATAAACAACAGAAATTTATTTCTCAGACTTATGGAAGTTAGGAAATTCAAAATCAAAAACGTTGCTGCCAACTTTGTTGTCCGATGAGAGCATGCTTCCTGGTTCGTACTTGGCAGTCTCCTTGCTGTGTTTTCATATGGCAGAAGGGGCGAGGGAGCTCTCTGGGGTCTTTCCATAAAGGCACTAATCCCATGCATTAGGACTCAGCTCCCATGGCCTAATGACCTCTCAAAGACCCCTCCTTCTAATAACATCACCAGCGAAGAGGTTTAAAATATGAATTTTAGGAAGACACAAATGTTCCATCTATAGCATCTATTCAAATTTTTCCCCCATTTTAAACTGGATGATTTATGTTTTATTGTTGAGTCCTAACTGATTTTTAATACTGGTTGAAATGAATTTGGGAAGTCTGTTGAATAAGGTAAACCTCTTTCAGTTGAAAGTAAAAGAAAACACAAGCCATACTACTTGGGGGTACAAATGGAATTATCACAGAACTGCAAGTCTTTGGGGGTAGTTTTGGCTTTAAGAATGACCTGATCCAGTACAAAAAAATAGACACCAGGATCCAATTTCTCCCGAGTCATCTCCTGGCTCTGCTTTTTTCCTGTGTAAGCATCATTCTTGGACAGACTCTCCAATCAATCTTAGCAACAAGATTGCTTCAGCAGCTCCAATCTATATTCTTCCAGGTCCAAGTGAACTGGGAAAGAGCATTTGCTTTTCTCCCAGCAACTCTGGCCAGAGACTAACTGGTCCTGACTAATTCCATACTGATCCTAATTGCAATGGCTGGGGGAGTGGGTACCTTGACTGATTTAGGACTCACTGGTCCCATTTCTGAAGCCAGAGTTAGAGCCCTCCCAAAACTCATGGACTGCCAGTGGGGGTGGGAAGAGTTCTCTAGAGAGAAAGGAAAATATGCTTACCAAAAGAAGAGGAAAATAGATGGTGAGAAATCAAGAACTAGCAAATTTCCACTATAGGGATTCCCAGCCATGGTATAACAAAGTTGATATGATTTTATCTAAACAACTAAGCCAGGAGATAGGCTACAGGTATTGTTACTGACACAGACATCCTGATAAATTCAACAGAACAGTTAGCTAGCATTAAAATCATGAAATATCACTAACTATAAAGTCAGAAGACCTGGTTTGAACCCTAAGTCTATTTGCTATTTGCCAGCATTACAACCTTGGATAAATCACTCAACCTTGCAAACCACATTTTTCTAAGCCATAAAAAACGGGTTACCTTAAAGTATAATTCTGGCAGCATAGGGTGGCTATAAAATATAAACACAAGAAAAGTGCCTGGCACATGAAGGGTATTTACTCTGAAATCCTGGGTCATAACCTGTTCTACCTTCCCTCCAAATGACCCCGCCCTAGAGTCACTTCCTTCCCTACCAGTGTTTGCTTTTCTGATCCAGAAAATCTTTAGATCATTGCATAATTGACTGTAACCTCAACTAAGTGATTAGACCATGATTCTCTCAACTTTGAGACTGGTTTCAGGTTGGAATGTCAGTGGAGCATGGTGAGCCAGACACAGGCAATGGCCTTTGAACACAGCCTGGGGTAGAAGACAGAGATGACCACCTCAGTGAGAGGCCTAGGAAATGTCACTGATTCCCATGGCTTGACTTCCAGGAGTGAAAATGAGTGCCAACTACCCCTCGTCTCCCCCCCACCCCACCCCCCACTGCCAATGCACACTGCCCCTTCAGATTCTAGTATGGTAACTAAGCTGTGGGTCCCTTGTTGCTCAAAACTTAGTTAAGGGTTTGGAACTGCTCCCTTGGAAACACCAGCATGTCTCAATAAGAAATGCTCAGGGGCAGCAGTCTGGCTGCAGTGAGTACATACAGGAACTGTTTCTGAAACTGCATCTTCCATAAGTTGGTTTCACTCAGATTATCTACCATTTGAGATGGCTTGTGGTAGGGCAGATGGTGATTATCTAGAAACTTCGATCATCCCTTGACACCACTGTGAACTACCCTCTTTCCATTTCTATGACTCTGTACCTGACTTATGTAGGTAGTAGAGGCAGAGAAAATGTCCTCATAGGCATTTTTGCTTTGCCACCTGGGTTCACTAGGGATGAGGTGAGAAGTGCAACTTAGTGGGGACTAATATCTGTGGAAGGTAAGAGGAAGAGGGTGCAGGAGTGAGCAGAAAATCCTCTAATCCATGATGCAGATCTAATGCTTATGAAAAGAGAAGAAGGAAGGACGATTATGTCAGCAGAGGCTCAGACTGTGATGTAGCTCTGGAAATGTCACAAGCAACATTATAGGGAGATCCTTCAAGGAGTCCCACCTTGCATAACAGTATCTTTACCATGCTCAGTCACTGGCTGAGGAATGTCTTGAGAAAGTGCTGCACCTTAGATGCTGGGGTGGATCCAGAAGGTGCTAAGCGGGAGGCTGTCAACTCTCTGTACTTGTTGAAGCAGGTTCTTCCTTGATGAGAGGTCTGAGTGGCAGCCTCTGCAGCTGCCACAACTCCCACTATCCATTGAACCATCCTGCCCTTGACTATCATCGAACTCACAAAAGGGACGTAGAATGTTGTTGTGCTCCACGCAGCTGCTTTGGCTTCTTTTATGACTCCCTTGGGTGAACTGTTAGTAAGTCACTCTACACCATGGGTTTCTTCACGTTGAAATATTTCTTCTGCCTGGAATGCTTTTCCTTCAGACACTCTAATGACTAGCTCCCTCATCTCTTTTGGGTCTCTGATTATATGTCACCTTATCAGTGAGTTCTTCTCTGACTACCTAATTAAAATAGCAACATGATCCTTATTCCCCTTCCTGACTTTATTTTGTTTCTATTATTTGTCAACTGTCTTTGATTAACATATGATTGATGTCAGGTCAGAAAATTTTGTCTGATGTTCTATTCCTAGTGCATCCCTAAAATAGTGAGTGGCGTATAGCAAATGCCATTAAATATGTGTCAAATGAGGTGCAGCCAGTGGAAAACAGTATGGAATTTCCTCAGAAAACTAAAAATGGAACTGCCTTTTGACCCAGCGATTCCACTGCTGGGATTATAACCTAAGAGCCCTGAAACACCAATTCAAAAGAACCTATGCACCCCAATGTTCATAGCAGCACAATTTACAATAGCCAAGTGCTGGAAGCAACCTAGGTGCCCATCAGTGGATCCAATGAGTGGATCAAAAAACTGTGGTACATTTACACAATGGAATTCTACGCAGCAGAGAGAAAGAAGGAGATCCTACCCTTTGCAACAGCATGGATGGAACTAGAGAGCATTATGCTAAGTGAAATAAGCCAGGCAGTGAGGGACAAATACCATAAGATCTCACCTTTAACTGGAACATAATCAACAAAAGAAAAAAGCAAACAAAATATAATCGGAGACATTGAAATTAAGGACAATCTAACAATAGCCAGAGGGGACAGGGGAGGGAACAGTGGGGGGAAGGGTTTTCAGGAACCACTATAAAGGACACATGGACATAACCAAGGGGAAGGGTGGGAGCATGGGAAGGAGGTGGGATTGGCTGGGGTGGGGGGGATTGGTGGGGGGAAAATGCAGACAACTGTAATTGAACAATAAAAAAATAAAAAATAATAAATATGTGTCAAATGAAAGGAAAGAAGGAAGGAATAAAATAGATATAACTATACAAACCACCTAGCAATGGGTAGATACCACTACATCTTTCTCTTTCTCATGCTTCATGTCTAAGATCATGTAGCCCAGCAGTCCCCAACCTTTTTGGCACCGGGGACCAGTTTCATTGAAGATAATTTGTCCATGGAATGGGGGGGGGGGTGTGGGGAGGACAGGGGACAGTGCTCAGGTGGTAATACAAGCTGCATCCTCAGGTGGGGAGAAGGGGGGTTGGGGACCCCTGATCTAACTTCTTGATGATGGTCAAGCATCTAACCTTAAGCAAGTCAAGAAACTTGCAAAACTGTATCAGTAAAAACTGGAATTTTATGTTAAAGACAGAAAACATATTTGTTAACTATTTTTGTATCAGACATCATGTTACATGCTTGCACATACATGATGGCATTTACTCTTCCCAACAACACTTGAATTAGGTGTTATCATCCCTATTTTATGAGCAAGAAGACTGAAGTCCAAAGAAGGAAGCCAACATCACGAACACAACTGAAAGTGTGGAATTTAAATCCAGATTTGTCTGACAGCAACAACAGACTTTAATGAGAAAGAAGGGGAGAGTGGCCAAATTCCCTGACCATTTGATAGTAAAAATAACAAAATTAAGGAGTCATATGAAAGAGGACACAGTGAGAAATTACTTTTCCTCTGCACGGGCTTTAATGCTTACTATCACAGTTACAGTCCAAGGGGAATATCATCTTCTTAAATTGGGGGTAGGTTGCTTTTCCTTTATAAAGTCTGTTATGGACTGAGTGTATCCCCCAAAATTCATATGTTAAAGCTTAACCCCCAATGTGGTGGTATTAGAAGGTAGGGTCTTTGGAAGGTAGCTAGGTATAGATGAAGTCATGAGAGTGGATCCCCGTGATGGGACTAGTGACCTCCTAAAATGAGAAAGAGACATCAGCGTCCTCTCTCTCTCTGTCGTATGAAGGCACAATGAGAAGATGGTCATCTGCAAGCCAGGAAGAAAGCTCTCCCAGGAACTGGATTGGCCCACAGCTTGACCTTGGACTTTGCAGCCTCCAGAACTGTGAGAAATGAATTTTCTGTAGCTACACTGCATCATAAACTTTCTCGTAGAAGAGAAATCTATTCTTACAGTAGAATGGCAACTAATAAAAACAGAAGAAATGACGGAATTTGAGAATCATCATTGGATACTAAAACTAGTAGTAGAAGGGATGAAAAGAGAATATTTACATAGTTCCCAAAAACCTTCCTACAAATGATTTACTAATTATAAAAGAAACACACATTTACAGCACAGAAACCTGGCAGATGCCACGTCCAAGTCAATGGCTCTGGTGTCAAGACAGAACAGCACCATGTGCTTCCTCACATGGTGAGCCACTTTTGTGGAATTCCTGTCAAAAATGTAGAACCTGAATGGAATCATCGGGCAAGTCAGTCAAACCCAGCAAGTTGAAGGGCATTCTAGCAAATAACTCCCCTGTACTCTTAAAAAAATGTCACGTTAGAGAAAGTCAAAGGAAGGCTGAGGAACTGTTCCAGATTAAAGATGTTATAGAGACATGACAACTGAGTGCAATGGTGATCTGGGACAGGATCTTGCCTGGGAAAATAAAACAGATGTTGTTACTGGGGCGACAACACATGACCCATGTGTTAGATAACAGTATTGCATCAGTGTTAAAATTCTTGCTGTGATCATTTTGCTCTGCTCATCTAAGAGAATATCCTTTCCTCAGCAAACATTTTGAAGTATTTAGGGAGTCTCTTAACATAGGATGTCTATAACTCACTCTCAAAAGTTTCAGGAAAAAATCATATACACAGGCCAAGGAGAGAGAAGGAGAGAGGAGGATACAGCAAATGGGCTAAATTCTAAACAATTAGTGATGCTGGGTAAAGGGGATATAGGAGTTCCTTGTATTATTCTTACAAATTATTTTAAATTTTAAATTGTATCAAAATTAAAAATCACAAAAATATGCTTTAATTTCAAACAAAGGTCTTCTCTTGATGACATTAATCTGAGGATTGGGGAAACAATGTGATTACCATAATTTTTTGTTTCAGCCATTTTAATTACTTTGCAAACCAAAATAAGAAACTCAGGCAAGTTCCAGAAGTGCATAGCACTAATTTCTATTGTAAATGTAATTTACCTTTTTTCTCTAAGGACTCCTCAGATATTGCCTGAATACTGGCCATTTTGTCAGAAGTGGTATTTTACGATGAGTTCTTTTGCAAAACAGAACATTTTATTATTCCAGTTTTGTAAATGGAAATAAAATGTATGCAAAGAATAAAGGCTGGAAGAAACAGAGTATCTACTCAAAATAATTTCAAATGACTTGGCCTCATTTTCTGCTTCATGATGTCAGCTTTATGAGCGTTGCCTACCTGATGTCTGAGTGACAGCGGATTGATTAGGGAGAAACCAATGGGTATTTATTTCCTTAGAGTATTTATAAATTGGAAATCACAGGTGGCTACCATCTCTTCAGTTGATTCATTTACCAGTTTTCCAATTACCTTTTTCCCTTCTCCATTTCTGTACATTGATGGCCTACCGTTGTTTCTTGAACACCTTCTAGGTGCTACGAAAATATCAGAGAAGACTGGGACATGGGTCCCTGTGGCAGAAATTGCTAGTTACCTGTTCAACATTCATTTCTTTTTTTAAAAAATGTTTTAAGTAGCATTTATTTATTTATTTATGTAGGTGCAAAAGTGAATACTTACTTAGAATGATAAGAGAAATCATAAGTCAGTTTTAAAAAGGTGGCAAATATTGCAAAATCAAGAAAAACATTATTGTTATGGATTATCTGTATTTTTGAACCTTTGATCATTTCTACATATGACCAACATCCATTTATTGCTCAGAAACAGAATACCTTTATTGCTGGGTGAATCAGTTTACTCAACTATATAATATTTCCCAGCCTCCCTTGCAGATGTGGTAGCCAATGAGATATAAATAGAAGTTGTAAGATGAGCTTCTGGACAAAGTCTTTAAAATTCTACTTAGGAGGCCTATCCCTTCCCCTTCATCCTTTTCTTCTTCTTGCCCGGAACACAAATATGATGGCTTTCTGAAGCCATCCTGTAAACACTAGGATAAGGCCCACACCCTGGGGATGGCTAAAGGAGGGAAGAGCTAAAAGAGGCTAGGACTACAATGCTACAGTTGAAATGATCAGTCCTGGGCCCCTTTCAAGTGAGAGAGAAATCAACTTCTGTCTTACTGAGTGCATCATCACTCTGGATCTCTGTACCTAGCAGCCAAATGCAATTCTTGAATTATACAGTACCTGATTTAAATTTTTTTTTAATTTATTGATTTTTTAGAGAAGGAGGAATGGAAGGAGAGAACATCAATTTGTTGTTCCACTTATTTATGCATTTATTGGTTGGTTCTTGTTTGTGCCCTGACCGGGTACTGAAACCAAAACCTTGGCATATGGGGACGATGCTCTAACCAATTGAGCTCTCCAGCCAGGACTATGGTCTCTGATTTTAAGAATTGAGGAGAGAAGACTAGTGCACCAAAAACACTTATAGAACACTTCTAGGTAGTATACAGTTAAGAGACAGTCCACAGAAGCAACAGAATCATTTACCACTCAATCCTCAGCTTAGCAACTTAGGGTATACGACCTCGGGCAAATTACCTAAACTTTCTGAACTTAAGTTTTCCCTTTTGTAAAATTAGGACAACAATAATTACCTTGTGTGGTTGCAATGAGCAGTAGAGGTAATTGGCCTGACAATAAGTGCTCAATAAAAGATAGTAGTATTTATAAGCTATAAAAACTCACCGAAGGATGACCTCTATGTGAGATGAAGTATCAGGAAAACCTGAGAGAGCAAGTTGGACGTTGTTGGCAGTGAAGAATGAAAATGTTCAGAGTGGATAAAGGAAAAAGGTATTCCACATGGATAAAGGGAAATATAAGTATAGCATGGATAAAGACATGGGGATTGGCTGGATATAACCTGTTTGAGAGCTATAAGGAAATCAACATGACTGACCCTGTACAGCTGAGGGACCTAGAGTGGCATAGATAGTGTGAGATCAGGGTGGCAGAGATGGGGTGGGATAAGGTTGAAAGCCAAAGAGAAGATCTGTGACTTGATATGAAAGAGAGAATCCATAAACTTTATACAAAGGAATGATCAGAACAGACATAATAAAAGCTCATCACATGGAGGTGTCCAGCTATCCTGAGTTTACAGAACAAGTGACAAGGAAGTAAAAGCTGGAGTGCCAAATGGAAAGTGAGTGTCTAATCCAAAAAGTCACCATTAATTTAATGGAAAGATTGCTTACTAGTGAACATTAATCTAATTGTTAGAAAGGTGCTGTGGGGTAGCTTGAGTCCCTACAATCTTTTTTCCTGTGGTTTTTGTATAAAATGAAGGCTGGCATTTGGCAGAGATGTTTTTCACTAAAAAAAATTTAATCAAGCCAATCAGACAAAATATGTTTCTCTGTACAAACCATAAAACATCAGCAGAAACTCACCCATTTCAATTCTAATGGCATCTTTTTCTCTATTTCATTTTTAAAATCCACTCAGTAATGCCATTTGTTTCCTGTAAATATTTCAGAACTTTTTCAAGGTAAGGGTTGAGGTCCATTAGCCAAGTCCTCCACTCCTTGGTTTTCACAGAATTGCCACATTGTACAATAAAGTTAAATTACTATTGATTTTCCTTTATGTTAGGATGAAAACTGGTAAACTGAACAGCTGCCAGATTTCTTGTAGGCCTGTACTTCCCAGATAGAGTTTACCCACAAGTTCCAATTTGAGATTCTTTTCTTCTTTCTCATAATCTGAAATAGAGTATGTAATAGGAAATATAAACAATTAGGTATAAAGCCTGGCTGAGTAATGAGATCTATTGGATATTATGGAAGAGGCACACACACACACACAAATGGAGTGAAAAGACTTGACTTTGAGTCCTGAATCTCCAAGTAAGATGAGAGATGTTGAGCAAGATAGATTTCCCGAACTTCAGTGTCCTCTTCTGTAAAATAAAGATTATAACCCCTTCCTGCTTCAAGAAGTTCTTCCTTGGGAGGAACGCATAAAATAATGTGTGAAAGTACTCTGTAAGACTTAAAGAGTTGTAAAAGTGTGGTATTCTCAGTACCACTACGTTCCTTTCTTTGGGACGGCCCATCACACTTTTCCAAAGGGTGGACCCAGGGAGCCATATTTGAAATAATTATAATAATGATAATGTAAAAACAAGAGCAACAGTTTGGGATGATGAAACGGTTCTGGGGATCATAGCAGTGAAGGCTGCAACAATGTGAATGGACTTAATGCCACTGAACTGCACACTTAAAAATAGTTATGGTACATTTTGTTATGTATATTTTCCATAAAATTTTTAAAAAACTAAGAGCTAACACATATGAGCTACACAGCATCTCATGTGCCCTTCTTATATTCCTTTACAAGGATTATTTTATTTCATCTTCCCATCACTTTATGTAGTAGGTACCAGTGTAATCCTCATTTTACAGATTGGCAAGTAGAGACACAGACAAGCTTGATTTGAATCTAGGCAGACTCCAGAGCCCTGACCCCATTGCCAATTCCCTACCCCCTCCAACTGGAGAACACAGGTCACAAAGTCAGGGGAGCTTGGCCAATCAGACTCTTGCTCAGGAATCTAACATGAGAGATACAGATGTTCTAATCAGCTAGTGGTTGGCTCTGGACTCCTGATGCAGACTCGTGGTCTCTGGCTGCAAGGCAAGTCACAGCTCCGTATGAACCAAAGTTGAAGGGACCAAGAGTAGGCAGAGATAGACTTGACCTCCTAAAGAAAACAAAGCAAGGAAGGGGAGGTGTGGGGTGTTGGGCAACTTTCCAGTTCCTAGGTGTGCCTTGCACTTTGTATTTTTGTGACTGTTTTTATCAACAAAGCCTTTTTTATTTAAGCTGCTCCAATGAGCTGTATAATTTGCAACCAAATAAACTCTAACTCTTCTAATAAAGTATTTCAAAAGCAAAGAGAACCTGCATATTCAAAAACATCTAAAAAAATCTAGAGCATTGCTCTTTAGAATAACATTGGAAAGAATTGAGCGATCTAGTAATTAGGAAATAACCACTTATACTATGTCCATTTAATGGAATAGCATGTAATAAAGTGCATAAAAAGAAAAACTGTATGTAAGTGGAATAATACAATAGGACAAATATATCAAAATCTGTGATGTCAGGAAAGAGGTGTATGTGTGGGTGAATGTGTGTGTTCCGTGTTTTTCAAAAATTACATTACTTTTCTAAGAAAAGTTTGAGGGCTCTTTAAATCCCCCCTTCAAAAATATTTGATAGAACTACCAACTCTCAGAACTGGAAATAAATTTTAGAAGTCATGCAATTAATTTTTTATTTCTTCAGATTCTGAACTCTTAGTGATGAGGAGTTCTCTGACCTCTGGTATAGAGTAACTGCAGAGTGGCTGGCCACCCTCTGCTTGAACATCTCTAAGGACAGAAGTGCTCAAGTTTCTCCTGTCTTTACGTGGCTCATTACAATGTTTCCCCTGATGTTACGCCTGCAGTTTCTTCCCCTTAAGTTCTACTGCTCTCTTTTGGGGTCAAGTCCACCCCTCTTCTTCCCCCCGACCTCTCTATTTATCACAGCCATAGACAATTGCTCTGATAGTGTAATCACTCTCGTCAC
This sequence comes from Macrotus californicus, assembly GCA_007922815.1. Lineage (NCBI taxonomy): Eukaryota > Metazoa > Chordata > Mammalia > Chiroptera > Phyllostomidae > Macrotus > Macrotus californicus. The sequence goes on from VMDR010004284.1 coordinate 23,367, forward strand.
AGCCTCTGCTACTTCTCCACCGCCAAATACTTGGAAACTCACTCTCAGCACGCCAGTTGATTTTCTTATCAGATCTACCTTTACCTATAATGAAAGTGCCTCTTTTTGCACATCCCCCCTATTTCTCTATTCTTTTAGAAAAACACATCCCCAGTGGTAATTAGAATGTGTTCAGAAGTTAAAAAGTAGGAAAAGAGTAATATAAGCACAATAAAGAAATGCCTGTTACCCTCACATGACTTCTCTGAGACCAGGTGCCTGAGTAGTCTCCTAACCTTCAAGGACATGTTTTAAAGAAACATCTTAATTTAAGGTGCTGCAGTTTTTGCTCACAAGAGTCAATTAAGACAGTGGGTGCTACTTGGAGTCTGCCATAGGACTGTTAATCCTTACTTACTTGAGTCCTAGGTGCTTTGATGAGTGACTGGTCACTTTTAAAGCATGCCTGCATCAGCCTTTAAGAATTTACCATATGGGTATCCGGGATCAGAACACATTTGCTAACATACGTTACCAGGTGATGAGGACTGACAGTATGTTTTTCCAACCACTGCAGACAGGCACGTCCATGCAAACGAAGCCACCCATCAAGGGCACCTTTTCTTTAGATGTCCTAGTTTCAGAATCTCAGAACCGTATTAAATGTTGATGCCTGGCAACAACCAGGTTTCCCTTTCCCTTCCTCAATGAGGTGCCGGCAAGAACCCACAGAAACAGGCCTGACACACAGGCTCTGATCATCTGGGAAAGTGGTTTCAGTCACTGCCCTCAGCTCCAAATCCTGCACGTGGAACATATTTTACAGTCTATCTCCTGGTCATACTGGAGTCTGCTCCTGTGTAATTTACCAAGGCTTACTTTCAAAGCAGCCTTGATGAAACCAGCATGGTCCACAGGGTGAAAATTCTAAGGGTAGCAGTGCCTAAAAGGAAAGAGAGTGCTGCAGGCAGGAAGACAAGAGCATAAGCAGGGGATGACACAGAATCTGCAAAAACACTTTCAGAAAATGACAGGCTTGGGGGAAGAGGTCAGGGTAATAAACAAAACATCCCAATAACTTAATGGCAGAGCTAGAAGAGCACATTTACAGCTATTCCAGGACTCCCCAACACAAAAAGCTGTTCCTGGACACGTAGACATTCATAATAATGGTAACTCTCAGGCAACAGGCCTGGCTTGTACACAGGGTCACGATGCCTTTCACATAGCCCGGGAAGGGTGAGGAGAGCGCAACGGAATGCCCAAGAGGCATCTGGACAGGACCAAGCAAATAAAAGGCTCAAGACTCCTCCACAGAACCCCATTAAAACAAAGTTTACCTGTTACAAAGTCACACTTTCCACTTTTCTGCCTTATGAAGTCAGCAATGCTGGAGGGTGTCTAGCAGAATCTGCTCTCCAGGATAAGGACACACGCAGCTCAGGGACATCCCTTCAGGGAGTGATGGAAGGACTGGCTGGAGCCCTCTCATCCATTTGGACCATACACAAACACATCAGATTTGGATGGTAGTTGCTAAGTTGCTGCCAGTTTTATTCCATATTGAAATAATGTCTTCCTGCAAACTCCTGCAACACAGGCCCACAGATCTCCCCAACCACGAACTGTTCCCCCAACATAACCAGGATGACACCCTCCCAGTAACAGGCTGCCAAGCCCTCACACAGCCAAGTAATCTATTTGCCACCATTTTTATTTGCTAATTCCCTCTGACACGGGTTTAATTCTTTCTTTGAAGAGACAGGGTCACCTGTCTGATCCTAGGGAGGTACTTACATGGCTGTAAAACCTCCAGAACCGCTCCATAGATGCCAAGGTAACAATCTGTGTGATGCCGTGTTCACAGCTGTGAGCTGGTGGGCCCGCCAAGGGCTCCCTGGAGAAGCAGACGTGCGGCTGTACTGCTGGGGGTGCTCTGCCAGTCCTGGGACACCGCCACCGTCTTCCTCTTGCTGCAGCTCGGACACGTCTCATTCCAGTTCTTCCTTCTCACCATTTTCCACGTGTTGTTTTCATCCTGACCATGGTCCCGCCGTCGTCATCTCTCACGAACTTGAACTTCATCTTGCTGCTGTCGCCACTGCCACAGAACTAATCTATCACTTCTTATGTGATAATATACAGGGCTGGCTTCGTGGGTGTGTGAAACTGGGCACAGGGCCCTGTGTTCAGGAGGACTCCTGTTGTCATCTTAAAATTCTTAACAATTTTTTGAATAAGAGAATGCACCCTTTCATTTCTGCATTGGACCCCACAATTATGTAGCCAGTCCTGAGAATATTTCCAATAGCTTCATGTCAAACCTCCCCATTCCTCTGGATATTGTTTTTATCTGGCCTGATTTGTGGTCTTTCAACCATCCTGGTTGTTTTTTTTGACTTTCGTTCCCAGAACTCACCGCAGACTGTGCATATGGTCCAGTCAGTAGGAAGGCTATGGATGCCTCAAACACTGTTCTTACCAAGTTACCTAAGACTGTGTGAATACTTTTAGTAATAGAAACCAATTATTATTTCCTAGGTGTCAGGCATTATGTGAAGCATGTTACGTGAGTTCTTATTTAATCTTCACAACTCTTCTACTTAAGAAACAGATTCATCCCAGTTTGCAGGTAAGAAAACTGTGGCTTGGAGAGGTTGTACACCTAGTTGAAGATCATACAGTTATGAGTGGCAGAGAATTCAACCCCAGGTCTGACTGACTTTTATACCACGCGCTACTGCGGTTTCTCCCAAGTTATTAAAGACACTTACTGTTTGGGAAGCCAAAGGCAGCCTCCCACATACTGAGCTGTTGGCCAACGCTGATCTTTTACCATCAACTAATTTTGATCTACGGTGATTCGGTTGAGGTCTCTTGGATGCTGACTGAGGTACCACCACATGGCCATTTCTTTTTCCAGGTTCATGCCTTCTGAGGTTAGGTTCTTTCCCGAGCTTCCCTCTGCATCCCCTACCCCAGCTTAGCCTCTACATTTTCCAATTGCTGCTGCAGCAAATTCCCGCAAATTTAGAGGTTGAAAAAAAAAACAGATTTAAAATGATGATGAATGGAGACTTGACTTTTGGTAGAGAACACACAATACAATATACATGATGTATTATACAACCACGCACTTGAAACCTATATAATTTTATTAACTAATGTCACCCCAATAAAGTCAATAAAAATTTTTAAAAAATACAAATTTATTACCTAACAATTCTGGAGCTCAGGAGTCTGAAATGGTCCCTATAGGACTAAAATGAAGGTGTCAGAAGAGATGTGTTCCTTCTGGAGGCTCTAGAAGGAATCCACTTTCCCTTTTCCACGTTCTAGAAGCTGCTGCATTGCTTGATTTGTGGCCATGTCACCCCGGCCACTACATCTGTCATCATGTCTCCTCTGACTCTGACCCTTCTGCCTCCCTCTTTTAAGGACCCCATGATCACACTGACCACCTGGTTAATCCACAATAATCTCCCCATTTTAAGGTCAGATTAGTAACCTTAATCCCATCTGCAACTGTAATTCCCCCTTGCCATGTAACATGATATATTCACAAGTTCCAGGGATTAAGACATGGATGTCCTTGGGGGCCCATTATTCTGTGCGGCACAGCCTCCCTACCCACCCGTCTCACACAGAGCACAGTTCCCCATGTGACCTAGACTCCAGGGCCTTCTCTATCCTTTTCATCTTCCTGTGGATGCATTCTGCTTCTTCTGTGCTCAGCTGATAAACACTTATACAGCACCTATTATATGCTAGGCATTTTGCTAGGGGCAGGGGATAGCAAGAAGAAAGGGGGTACCAAGAAGACAGACATAGTCCCTGTACTGAAGGAGTTCACATTTTGGCTGAGCTGAGCGGACAGAAAAATCATGAAAGACAAGAAAATACGCCAATTACAGGGATAAAAGGGAACGCAATAGGTGAACATTCAAGACTTAGGTTTGGGGTGGAGAGGGGTATGCAAAGATATATTCCTATCACAGATCCACAAAATCAAGACAGTAGGAAAGTCATCATGGAAAATGAGGATCTGTGATCTGGTCTTAGGGGTTCCTACAGTGTCAGTGCCCAGTGATGCCAGGCAGAGCTGGCTGCTCAGACACGGAGCAGCACAGGAATACAGACTTCCCTCTGTGCTCCTGAATGCTGGTGTCAGCAGGGGGTCAGTGGCAGCCAGCAGGTACTCATTACCAAGATGAGGGGGATCCCTGCCAAATGGAAGAAGCTATTTACAGTGTTCAGGGGGGTGGGTTTGTCCTAGGTGGTTGATCCTCTCATTTCCCCAGTCTGAGGCTGACCTAAATGAAGGTCTTATTTTGGAAGTTGGAAAGGAAAGAAACCGTTAAATAAGATATAGTTTTAGCCCTAGCTGGTGTGGCTCAGTGGATTGCACACTGGCCTGCAAACCAAAGGGTTGCCGGTTTGATTCCCACTCAGGGCACACGGCTGGGTTGTGGGTCAGGACCCCAGTTGGCGTTGTGCAAGAGGCAACCACACCCTGAGGTTTCTTTCCCTTTCTCTCTCCCTTTCTCTAAAAATAAATAAATAAAATCTTTTTAAAAAAAGATGTAATTTAGTTTCCTTCTGCATCTCAAATGTGGAATCTGAGGAAGGAGCCAGAACTTGCAGGCTTTCAATGATTTACGTTTTAGATGGCATGTCACAGCCCAGGAGCCTGCATGTGCCTGGTGACTGACCTTCGTTCCTGCCTGTTGGTCATTCTGCGACTCTTACCACAAGAAACCCAGAAGCTACCATCTGGGTCTGTCTGTTCCTTCCCACAGGCATTTCCAGATACCAGGGGTCTTGTTTCTAGCTCTGCACTGAACTCTACTGTCTTCTTTCAGAAACACAAGCAAATATATAGATACATAATTTTCCTGTTTAACCTTCCCAGTTATGACAAACCAGGCCCTTTTATTTAGAACACACACACACACAAAGAAATTTCCTTTCCAGGGGCATGTAACCAAAACGCTACTTAAATGAGACTGAATTCATAACAATCAGGTGACTTTGTGAAATTACTAGTGCCTACAGGGCTTTATAGCTGGTCACAGGTGTTCCTGGACATTGAATTCTGTCCCTCACAACCACCCTGTGAAACACTTGTCCTCCACGGGAGGGGTCCATTACGCCCTGAAGACCTTTCAAATCCTTCTGAGAATGTTGACTAAATGTGGACTTTTCATTTTGTACTACATACAGTAAGATAAATACTACCTTCATCTACTAAGGACTAACCCAGGGATCAGTTGTACTCTCTGCTTTTCATCCCATATCTACCATGGAACCCTCCTCCTGATACCTCCAGTGACACGGCATCACCTCCTCAGGCAACCTCCATCTTTGGTTGGTTCTGACTGATGGCCAGAGAGGTTTAGCGATTCCCCTAGTGGGTCTAGAAGAGGGCCACGGGAGAAGACAATGCCTTTACGGGGGCCCATTACAGGTTCTTTATATTGGAAATAGCCAGATAATTTCTCCTGGGCAGTAAGAACGGCAGGGAGTCACAGAAAAGGTGTATCATCAAATCTAATGTCACTCCCCCTCCAATAATGCAAAAGGCCCGCTGTTTGTCCCAATGCTCAGAGTCCTGGGACTTGAAGTTACTCTGTGGCTAAAGAAGACATTGTCTTGCATCTTAACAATAATCCTCCATTACTGAAGGGAATATGGGTGCTTTTTCTCCCTGAAACTTTTAAGAGGTTAAATACAGAGGTATAATTATGATGTTCATGCTAAAGGTGAAGACATGGAGTCTCTGAAAGATTAAGCAATACACAAGTTCTCCTGGCTAGGAAGGAGCCCTGGCTATGGATTTTGGTTAATTAACAATGAAACAAAAACTTAAGTGAAATTAAAAAAAAATAATTAAAACTAAATGATAAATTTAAAATTTTTACTGTATGGACTTTACATAACAAACACAAAACCCTACAGGAAGGCTTGAATCTCCAAGGAATAACACTAAGCTGAGGAAGCCATTTCCAAAGGTTACATACGATATGATTCTATTCATGTAACATTTTTGAAATGACATTTTAGAAAGGAAGACTAGATTAGTGGTTGACAGGGGTTAGAGATGGGGACAGGGTTGGGGGAGTGGTCAGCGGCTTTGACTCTGAGCTGGGTGGTATGGAGCTCGCCGCTTCTGCCACTGGGCAAGGCAGAGCAGGCTTCAGACCAGATGCTCTTCTTTGAGCCAACCCACAGGAGAGCCTTGGCCTCCAGGGCACTTTCTCGGCTTACTGTCCACCTTAGGGAAATTAAGTTGTAAGTTTTTCTTTTTTCTTTTTAATATATACTTTATTGGTTAAGTAAATTAAGGTATATACTACTAATAAATGCTATCATTAACAAATCTAATATAAATATTCACTGATATGAAATCATGACAACAGCTAACATTTATCAAGTACATATTTTATACTAAGTACTAACCCCGAAGTTCTAAGTTTTTCACATGGTTAGTGTGACCTTAGGATCAATATGCACGGGTACTTACCTGGGCATAAAGAACATTTACGGCAGCTTGGTGCTGCAGAAAGTCAGTGGACTCTCAAAGGATGGCAAAGATTGATGACAACCTGCAAACCACTGCATCTGTTTTGTGGAAAGTCAGAACCACCAGATGGCTTGGGAAGTGGAGCCTGAAAACAAGGAGCAGCTCCATCTTGGTCAAGCTCAGTTCCTTCTGAGCTGATGGGTCCTAGCCAACAGGCTACTGGCAAGGGCAGAGATGGACAAGTGTGGTGTGCAGTGTAAGAGAGGAGGGAAGAGAAGGGACAACACAGTCCAAGTGCAGGATTCACGGCTTGAACAGGCTGTCTGGATTCTACCCCTTAGAGATGGTGAGGCTCTGAGCAAGTCTCTTGGTCTCTCTGAGTTTCTGATTCCCTGTTTGTAAAACTGGGCAATGTGGTCCTGCTCAGCCTGTGTTACCAGGTTATTGAGAGAAACAAATGAAATTATGTAAGTAAAAAGTATTTTTGTAAACCCTGGTGTTCTATACAAATGCAATGATTGGTAATGTGATTCGACAAGATTCCTACCAGTGGTCCCTAAGTAAATAATTCCTGTAGCTATGCTTTGGCAAGTTATTTAATTGAGCCTGAAGTCTGGTGGGTCACCACCCTCAAGGACCACATCACTCAATGGGCCGGTGCTGCACTCAACATGACTTCATGGATCGGGTCACACAACTGGAGAGGAAGGGGGCACAATGGGCCACATTAACTTACACAACCTTCTTACTCCGTTAATCCTTGGCCCAAAGCTATGGATATAGGACACCTTTAGTAATGAATGAATGATCATCTAATTTGGTAAGGGTTTTTCCACTTAGGCAATTTGGTGATTGACTAAGTTTAGTCATACTGGACTGGAGAGGAGAGGGGACCATCATCAGGGCTGACAGTCTAGCCAGATAGCCACTGGGAGGGAGGCAGTTAGTGTTAAGAATGTTCTGTGAAAAAGGTGGCACAGTGTGACAGAAAGCCTCTGGACTCAGCTTGCCGTGTGGGAATCCTAGCTTTATCCCCTCTGAGCCATGGTTCCCTCACCTGTAACATGCTACTGACAGCGGTGCCCTCCTCCTAGAATTGTCCTGAGGACTAACTGAGGTAAACAGACATGAAACAGAAGGCACAGAATAGGAATACAATAATTTGTATACTGTTTTCCTTTTTGAAAGAATAGGAAGATACCACAACTCCTTTAAAATATCTCCCAGTGCTTGTTTTTTCAGAGTGAACAAAAATAGGAGCCTTGGATAGCTAAGCTTACCCTCTTTGTTACTTCTAGAAATGCATCTTACCAAGTTTGGGGTTTAGAGTCAAACATAAATTCATACCCATGCTCCACCAGTTACAAATGCTGTGATCTTAAACACAGTAATCCCCCCTAATCTCAGTCTCAAATACAGAGTTTAATACTATCTACAAGTACAGTTGTTTAGAAAGTTAAATAGGACGATGTCTTACACACAGTCGGAATGCAATCAACGGCTGTTCTCATCATACACTTCTCGGGTGTGGCAGAAGGAACGTACAGAGAAATGGAGGCCAGTGTCCACAGACATCGCTATTATTTTTCATCATCATCAGTAAACAGTGCTGCCATCTGTGCAGCACGTTTTTCCCACTAGAGTTCGAAGACAGTTCACACTGAAGGTTCCAGGGGTGTGGGTGAGCCAACAGAGTGGTGTGACTGCCAAAAAACACTGGAAATAATTCCAATACCACACCTGCAGGACTGGGTAACACATTTAAACTGGACATGAACAAGTTGGATGGCATGCCAAAGGGAGCAAGCTGGATGGGAAAACAGCTGAAAATATGCCACACAAGGAATGTTTGAAGGACTAGGAGAAGAGAAACCTAAAAATAAGTACAAATAAACCAATAGTTTAAGGGCTGACATGTGAAAGAAACTTCACTTATTATGTCATTTCCTGGAGGGCAGAACTCAGATCAATGGGTAGAAGTTACCTCGGGATAAATGTCAGCTCAATACAACCAATTTTCTGACAATGCAGTCATCCAATGACAACGCAGCAGTCCATCAGTGGAACAGACTGTCCAGTGAGGGAAGACCTGAGTCCCAAAATCCAGCTTCGGGGGATGCAGGGGTGAGGAGAAGCTAGGCTAGACATCTCCCAAGTTCCTCACAACTCTGCAATTCTATCTCAGGAGGCGCCCACAACGGTTCCAGCAGCTGAAACTGGAGCTTGAACTGTGTTACATCAAGTAAGTGACCTAACTTTCTAAGCATTAGTTTTTGACCAGGGTGGTTTTGACACTTTGTAATAACATATGTAAAACACTGGGCACACAGCAGTACAGTTAGCTTACATTATTACTCTCCAAAAAAACAAACAAACAAACCTCATCTGAATCTTCAGAGATTTTCAGTATGTTCAGAATGAAAAAACCAGGCAGTATTCCTCAGGAGGGAACATTCTGCAGTCACATGTTGCTAGGAGTTGGACTAAGGTCACTTGTTATGAGAACAAACCAGGAAAACATAAGGAAGTGTTCAACTGATTAAATGCTCAGTCCAGTGCTCAACCTTGCTAGCTCGCTGGCTGCACTCTGGAATTCCAGGAGATGCAAACAAAGACACACTGATTCACTCACAACAGTTCTTCGTACAAATCTGAGGATGCAGCCAACAAGCAGTCCTAAAGGATTTATGAAGTGTGCTTTTCTCCACAGCGCTTGCAAGTCCAGGAGATACACAGGCTCCCTTTAATCAGCCTGTTTTCCCAGAGACCTCTGTGGTATGGTCCCTCTGCTTCTTACCACTCTGGTTGAGTCTTGGGGAATGAGAATTTAATTTGTTCTGTGTCGAACTTTTTCTCGCAGGGAGAGCTTTGCAAGGGGCTCTTTCTGCTTTCCCAGAAGGGAGAAAGCAAACCTCACATCCCCATCAGTCACTCTTCTGGAAATTTTGCAGTAAATGAAAGCTTTGAGGTATTTATTGGTGATAGTGCAGTTTCCACTAGCCCTCTCCACCCAAGGAGAGCTATTTCTAGAATTGGAAGTCCTCCCTCCCAAACACTCTAGATACCACAGTAACCCCTACTCTGCTGTTAGGGGGCTTGCATCCAGCAATCTGCCTCTTCCAAGGGTAGCTGTGGCCACCTGGCACTTCAAATGGAGGCAAGAGGCATGAACCAACAAGGAGGTCAATTGTGCTGGGTATAAGTCGGTGCTTCACAAACTACTCATGGTGAAGGACGAGTTTGTTCTCACTGCCAATCCATCATAATCTAATGCTTTTATAAAACACAATAAAAATTAACTGCTAGAAAAAAATTTAAAGACATAAAATGCAAGCCAATGTTTTTATTACTAGACTCGACAGACATAAAATTATTCTGACAAATTGCTATAAAAACTTTCAATGTTTACTCACAACTTCTGTATGTAACTAGCCATGGACTACCACACCGATCTCAGTCACTGTTTATTCACATTTACTTGAAACCAAATACAAAGCCAATTTACTCCATTTCTCTATGAAATAAGATGATATATTTAGTGCAGTGTCTGGCACAATGTAATCACTCACTCGGTATTTGCTATTACTATTGCTTTTGCCTCCAGGCTGGTGAGAAAAGGACCAAACATTAGCTGGGAGACAGAGATGTAGATCCAAGTTGTACTCTGTTCCCACTGGCCTTGGACAAGTGTCTTTACCATTCTGGGCTTCAGTTCCAAACTTTGTAATACATAGTGAAATGGTCTGGAATCTAGACTCTAACATGTAGATCAGTGACTTATGAGCTTAACTGAAACCAGAGTGAAAAACACATGTGTCCCAGTATGTAAACTCACAAACAAGCAAGCAAGCAGCTGCAAAGCGGGTGACGTAGTTATCCTTACTGCATGCATGCACTGGTATCTTCTGTCCTATTTTATTTTTTTAAATGACGAATGATTTCAACATTTAATTGATTTCAACTAAACCAGTTTTTCAGTTTGAAAAGCACCGGAGCGAATGACCTCTAGGATTTCCACCCTTGCTGGTATGTTGATGGGACTAACAACTAGGTGAAGTGGGCTTCTGTTGGTTATTTACAACTTGATTTCTAGAACAGGACTGGCATTGTTTAAGGCAAGTATGTCTAAAGGATTTTATCTTTGTGTTTAAGCCAGCTGAGTCTACACTGGTATATTCTTAGGGAATCTATTGGATGACAAAGAAGGGTCAAAGATGTGGGTGTCTTGGCCATCACACCACTGGATGATAACCTACCTAGAGGTATCACTGGAAAAATCCCTACCTACCCTCATGCATGTTTTCTTCAGCCAAATGTGCCAGTCCAGCTACAAACACTCATGGACACAACAGCAATGTGGTGGTTATCAGAGGGAAGAGGGTGGGTGTGGAAGGGGCCTAATATGTGGTGACAGAAGACGGTCTGACTTTAGGTGGAGGGCACACAGTGCAGTACACAGACCTGGCATCATAGACACGGACACTTGAGACCTGTACGATCTTATTGACCAACGTTACCCCAATAAATTTAACTTAAAGAAAATTTCTTTATTGGATTCTGCTGTCTTGCTCAATTGCCTTCTGCTTTCTGGAGAAAGGCAAGGGGGCAGCAGTCAGAGTCAAAAGGCCATTGGAAGTGTTAGGACTGAGTTGGTATTTCTATTCCTTCACACATAGAGGGTGAAGTGGCTTTCTGGGAAAGTAAATACTGACGTGCAATGTCCTTTCTGAAGGAACATTTTATCGTCCTTCTCCCCATTTAATGAATAATTTTAACTGTTTTGAATTCAACTCACTGAGGAATAAAAACATAATTTATATTGAATAACTTCAACTTCTGTGTTCTAACTTCCCCTTTCTTTTCTAGTAGTACATAGTAGTAACATGTTTCATTTTGAAACATTCATGAGACTTCAATCTCATATTCAATACAAAGCTCTGCACATGCCTCCAGCTGAGGTGAGGCTTGAGGCCGGTGGGGAGCGCAGTGAGGTGGTCCCTTTCCCCCCACTCCTCCCCTTCTCCCTGAGCTTATTTCTCCAGGTTGTTTCCTTTCATGACCATCACAGTGAATCTGAGAGCTAGTTCTGCTGAAATGAAATCTCTGCAAAATGCTCTGCAAGAAATGCCGGCTCACTTCATGAAGTTCAAGAGCGAGTCCCTAGGTGAATTACCCCACCTTGGGGGGTGAGTTTTCTCACTGGCCAGAGGCCCGTACTTTAGATACCATCCATATCCTGGCTCACTCCTGGAGCACACCTGGTAACTCTTTGCTGAGACACTGATGGGTCCACTCATGTGTTGGGGGGAAGAGAGGGGACCAACGGCCGCTCTCCTGTGGGACACTAGCCAGAAAGCTCAAGTCCCAAGACACCTGCGACCACTCACTTCAGACCGTAGTATCCAAGAAACCTACCACCCTTGTCCCATCAAACATGGCACCTTTCCTTCCACTTCTTCTCTTAGCTTTGCAGGGGCTGGGCATAGGGAGCTCTTTCTGAGACAGTGGCTCACCAGCTTTCAGACAAGATTCTCTCTCATTTGAATGTTCCCCTGCTCTGAGGGGGGTTCCACCAAAGGTGACAATTCTCCCCCCACCTTCCCCCTCTTATATGGGTGTGAGGCATGAGAGCCATTGGAGAGCTGGCTCTGCTGAAAGGGCCCCGTTAGAAAAAGTGCCGCAGGAAAGTGATGGTCACGGAGCTGCAGTTATCTGCCCATGAAGACAGTGGGGATTTAACACGCCTTGTTTTAGCTCTGGGCTCTTCTCACTCACTCGTAGACAACAGAAAAGACTCCACTTGGCATCTCGCACCACGTTAGATTTCTACTGCAAGCTATGTGCCAGATCTGTGAGTAGAGCAATGGACAGAACCATGGTCTCAGCCCTCACAGAACTCACATCTAATGAGCACAAAACACACATCCCCATCTACGTAATTCAATTGTGACAAGTGCTCTGAAGGAAAATTGTAGTGTCAGGAGCCTGGACATAGTTGGGGTGTCAGGAAAGGGGTCCGAGAAACTGATGCTTAACCAGAGACTGAAGGATAAGAGATAACCAGGTACAGTGAATGGTAAGGGTATCCTAGGAAGGAGGAAATGCATCTGAGGTAGAAAGTGGCTTGATTTCCGGGTCAAAGGTCAACTGGGTGTAGGAGATGGGACCTGGGAGGTAGGTAGGAACCAGACTGCCTGGGACCTCATGGGGCATGTTAAGGACAGTAGTCTTGATCCCAAGATAAAGCCATTAGAGGGTTTTAAAACAAAGTGGTATCATGACAAAATTTCATTTTCAACATGTAATTCTAGCTGAATGGCTGAAAAAGCATCAGATTTTGGCCAGAGTGGATGGAGGTGGAAGAGAGTATGGATAGTGATATGTAAATTTTTAAAGCACTTTACGTGTTAGGTCTAACTCCTTTCCAAAGCTCACCTGCTAATCAATGTTCAAGAACAAAGTTGGATTAATTTAGCTTAATTTTTTATACTTTTTCTGTCCTGGACTCAAAGCCTTGCTCTCCCACTTACTAGCTGTGAGGCTTGGGGACCGACCCTCTGTAAGCCTGTGAGGCAGGCTCTTTAACTGAGCAGTGTAGAGAACTCTTCTACTCTTTGAGGGTCTGAGCTGTAATGAAATGAGTGCCTTGGTACAAGGGCACTCAACAAATACTGACTCACCTCAAGCAAATAATCCTGTCAAACAAAAAAAAGAGAACAGCCTCTTCTAGCTATTTGATACTATTACTTATACAAAATTCTACATGTATAAATTATACAAAGAATTGCACAAAATGCTTACTACAGAATGGCAATGTTTTATCAGATTAGAATAATATGAGACCTAATGGATGAGTCTGGATTTATCAAAATAGAAAGCAGAGTGATAATAAGATTCATGTCTAAAAATAATACTACACATTACGCTAGAAGACTAAAAAGTTTATAATTCTTTTACATAAAGGACATCTACATTCCTAATGACACAGCGTCCCAGAAATCTAGTCCTTATCAATGTAACTTTGAGAATCTCTGCCTTCCCAGAGGATCTATACCTGTATGCTACAAATACTGTATTCTAGGAAAGGGTCAGCCAATGTACCACTGCTTCTCAAAGTGAGGCCTGTGGCAAACACTGAGAGTTGGTAACAGGTAGGCAATGACAGGTGGTTACAGCATTCCTTTCTGTGGAGAGCAGGTGTGGCCTCAGAAGTCTTCTCAGCAAAGTGCTCTAGGTACTACCCCAACTGACCCTAAGATATTCCCAGTCCAAAGACATCCATAGTCAAAGTGGGGGGAAAAAACCACCACCAAAAACAAGCAATGGGGGTCTAAGTAATAATGCCTGGAACTACATTTACAAAAACAGTGGTACAAAGTGGATACGAATTTCCCACTAAATTGGAACCATTCTCTACATCTTCCTACTTTTTAACATCACTACCCATTTCTTCATAATTGCATGGAAAATAAGAGTTAATAGTCCAAATGCATAAGACAAGATATAATCAGCTTACTTTACTTTTCAATTATATGAATTGTTTTAACATGCATAACAACAGGAATGTATAAAAAACCCCAAAGCCGTCAAAAGGATGTAAATAAGAACCCCAGCTGAGCATGTTCCAGGCACATGTTCTCATACCTGACACTTTCTTTCACAGGGAATCCTCACAATCTTCATGTTTTGAATATGGAAGAAAAATACAAAATGGCTTCGTGGTGCCCCCCTTACTCTTGCTCACGCTTAATGAAGAATTCGTGTGGTGAAACATTAACTGGTGATGGTGAGAATGAACTATCTTAGATGAGGATTGTGTAAACATGAATGCAGTTTTAAGAAAGCAATTTTTAAGGGAAAAAGTCCCATGTCAAGCACAGAAACAACGTGGCGGAAACAAACCAGTTTAAGAATGGTAGAGACAAATTTGTGGCACCTTTATAATTGGCTGGTTATTCAGGGAAGCTAACAAATGTACTAAGCATAGCAAACTATTTGAAATTGGTGTGGTAGGGAGAAAAGCTCACTCTCGGCTCCAACTTGGAGTGGTGTGATCAGGTAGAATACTGCAGGAAATCTGGTGGGGCCAGTTCCTGTACCTGAATCTGATTTCCACAGCACAACACCAAGCAGCTTTGTGATGAAGCAGGCAGGACCGCAAATGCATGCTTTTTACTCATGGCTAATATGACCCGTGAGCCCTTAGAGGTTACTGCCATCCACTTCTAGTCCATATGCTTTTAATTTCCTTTACCTTCACATTTAAACATATAACACACAGAAAAATCTCCATGGCCAAGAGCAAGCTACCGAACACTCCTTTTAATGAGGCTAATAATACATGAGTTGCAAGTGTAATTAAAATGTTTTTGAAAACTTCAACTTAAAACTGCTAATGCTATCGTCTCAGTGTATTTCTACATTTCAAGGGCAAATAATGCCACATTTCAACGTCGCTTTAGCCATCAAAATGGCCATGTATACGCACACACGTGCATGCATTTTATATATTCACCTTTACCACAACTCCAAAGAGGTGGAGCATGGAGAGGTCCAGGGAGTTGCCCAATTTCACCATAAAAGGCATAAAGCCATCAAAAGATGCCCCATCATTTAATTTCTGGTTGAGGTCTTTTTCTAATCCAGTACTTTCACTGTTATGGTTCTCTTTACATTTCACAAAATTTTAAAGCTATGCTATGTCAGAAACCTTGGAAATACCTCTAACATTCCACAAGAGAATTTCAAACATTAAGGACATGGGAATTACATTTTAATTGCTTACACGAAACAGCAATTATCTTCACCCTGAAGACTAAGGAAGAGAGCCATGAACTCAATCCTGTTGTTGGCTGTAATAGTGCCATTGCCCTGAAAAGCGTTTTTTGGTGGCCAGACACAAAATTTACTATTTTAACTAATTTTTATGTGCACACTTTTGTGGCATTAAGTACATCACACTGTTGTGAATCCATCACCATTCATCTCTGTAATTTCTTCATCTTCCCCCATAATCGTACCTATTAAACCATTCACTTCACAACCCCCCCTTCCTCCAGCCTTGCCAACCACCATTCCATTTTCTGCATCTATGAATGTGCCTCTTCTAGGTACCTCGGCTGTGGAACACACAGTACTTGTCCTTCTATGTCTGGCATACTTTGCTTAGCATGTCATAGCACCCATGTTTGCCGCACGTGTCAGTGTTTTTTCCTTTTTAAAGCTGAATCTTCCATTGTACGTACATACGTTTTGTTCGTCCATTCATCCATCGATGCGCATTTGGGTAGCTTGTTTTTCAACTATTGTGACTAACGCTGCTGTGAACACTGGTGTATGCTCAAGATTTTTCATTTGGGCATATAACCAGAAGTGGAACTGCTGGATCATACAGTATTCCTGTTTTATTCCATTCTTCCAATTCTCACATACCTCCACCAAAGGACACAGTGAATATACCAACCAACACACGTTCTGTGCGTGTTTCAATCAAAGCACTGGAAAACCTCATCAGATCTCTCCTGCATTACTCCTCGCTTAACCTGTTGGAACGTTCTGCATCTATGAACTCCTCCAGGATGCTAAGGACCTCCAGGCCTAGGCAAGCCTCCTGGAGCGCCAACAGCAGACTGGGCCTCAAGCTTCCCTACTGACAGGAAGCAGGACCCAGTGTGGCTCTGTCTGTAGAAATGCACCAACACTCACCTCTCTAACACCCCACAGGCTCGGGTGCGGATGATCCTGGGATCGATGTTGGGTAAGTATAAAACCTGAATTTTTATGGAACTAGTAATGGGAAAACAGGAAGATCAGAGAAGGTGGCGAAATCCTTGCCAAGGCCAATGATTGCACAACACCTCACCCCCTAAAGCACTTTTTCCCACCTGCTATACTACTGAAAATTAGGAGTGTTTCAAATTACTTGAGAATTCACCAATCCCAGCACTTTCCTTTCTTAGAAGTTCTTCCAGGGTTTCAGTCAGAAATTCCTTTTCTGCTAAAGGAGCAGGCTGGAGGGATAACACACGACTGGGCAGAGCTATCGCTCCCTACAATTAATCAAGAACATAAGCCTAGCCAGCAGTTTAGAGAAATGCTACATACATGAAGACAGGTGAAGGCACAGGGCCACCATGTGGTCAATGCCACGTGGAAAAGAACAATTCAGGGACAAGCAGGTGTGCCTTAAGGGGTTACTTCAGGAGAAGAGAGAGGGGGGAGAGAGAATTGTGTGGACCAGCAAAGGAACAGTGACCAGGAATGTCTGAGGACTGGGTGATGAAGGGCGAAACCGAGCCTCTTTGCCTTGCCACTTGCTTCCTGTTCCCTTTCCTACTTACTCAGGTTTCAGTGAAGAACTTTATCATGCCAATGGCCCAAGTCTAAGGCAATGACTGGGCTGTGTTGATCAGCGGGTTAGGACTCCTATATGCTAAAACATCACAGACGTGGTTTTCCTCCGTGCTGGCTCTTCTCACCCTGTGGTAACCAGCAGGTCCAAGCAGGGCCTGACCCCTGGCCTTGTTCTCTCTGTGCCCAAGCACATGGGTCTCTGCTTTGGGTTCCTCACTGGTCAGCCGTCCACAGTGGTGAGGTTCCCAGATATAGACATGAGCCTGGGAAAAGGTAAGAGGTCCTTATTTAGGCATTGAGCCTAAAGTACATGAAATTACCTGAGCCTTGCGGCCAACTGCGATCTAACATACAGAAGTCGTGCACTTGGATGCTCATCTGCTGCAGTCCATGTCTCAGGAGTCTTAAGGGAGGAAAGATGGGAGAAACCCTGGCTTTTCTAATAACCACACCCCAACAGTACTCTCTAGAATAGGGTGCAGGTTGAAGATGTGTGCTCTGTAAAATTTCCGATAGATGTCCCTGCAGGGCGGTCTTTAACTAGTTGATAAAAATAACTTACATTTTATTTTCATGTAAAGGTGACACCAACAGCAATAACATGGGCATTCAACAAACACTGTTTTGAATTACACTAGACTTTAAACATTTATGTTCTAGAAAAAAAATATGCTATGACCATACCCATTTCTTAAACACAGAGATGTAATTTTATTCATGCCATTACATCAGTGATTTTTAACCAGTGTGCCACAAGAATTTTTAAAACATGCGATACCTGATTATTTATTTAGGGGCACTGACTTCTTTCCCCTTAGATTGTCAAATAAACAAATGACAACATCCACCCAACGAAAGCTGTCTGATGTCAATGAATCAACATTATACCTATTTTTTTTGTCAGATCAGCCACAGAATTTTAGAATTAGTTTCTATGTGCCATGAGATGAAAAAGGTTGAAAAGCGCTGAACTGTATCAATACTGTTGAACATGTAGTGCTTTTCTTCTCCTTGTTTAAGCTGAATTTCACTTTGAAAAGGTTATACTGGCAAGTGCCAAGCTACTCTAATTAGGTTACCATTTATATTTATAAAAATGGCACCAATTTCTCTGAACTTCCCTCCCAAAATACTCATTCACACTCAGTACTTAGCTCATATCAGTCTCCTAAAAGCTCCAAAAATCGTAATACATGTCAATTCAGTCCAGTCTTCACGCTGCTGTGCAAACACTACCCAACTCCCCTTACCTCCGTGTTAAAAACAAGGCAAAGACAGAGAAAATAACATTCGCTCCGCGCTAGGGAAGGCACAACACAGGAACAGTGTTAGAGGGTTTCTGGATCCCTGCACCCGTTTCGCACGCCTCTTTCATCTTCTGTCTTCCCTTCTGGGCACGATGGCTCCTTTGATGGAAGGCAAGATGGCTGCCATCCTTCAGTTATCACAGTACTGTACCTTTAGAATGGACAGCATCAGCACTGTGATAACTGAGCCAGGGCAGCCTGTCAGTCACTGTGCAGGCTGGCGGCATCCTTTCCAGGTGACCGAATGAGTCTCTCTGAAAGCTCCCCATGAAGTGAAAGAGTAAAAGATCCCCTTCTGGTTCGAGATGAGGGGAAGCAGAAGAAAAAGTGGGTTCATAGCCCAGCAAATGGTGATGCTGAAATATTAAGAGGCCCAGCTGAATTATAAGAGAATGAAAGGTGAACACATGATTTGTACATATTAATGCAAATGAGAAAACATGATTATGCAGTAAGCTTTCCAGCTTATTTCACAATGTATTTCTTCCATGCACACATTCACTGACTCTATCCCTGACCTCAGTCATTCATTAAGTAAATATTTATTGAGGGTCTACAATGTTCCAAGACCTCTTCTGGATGCTTAAGTAATTAAGACAAGTTAAGACATGGCCCTGGCTGGGTGCTCAGTTGGTTGGAGCACTGTCCCCTACAACAAAAGGTTGCAGGTTCGATTCCCGGTCAGGCCACATACCTAGGTTGAGGGCTCAATCCCCAGTCGGGGTGCCTATGGGAGGCAACTGATTGATGTTTCTCTCTCTCTCCCTTCCTCTCTAAAATCAGTAAAAAACATATCCTCAAGTGAGGATTAAAAAAAAAAAGATAAGTCAGACACAGTCCCTGCTCTCAAAATGCTTCCAATCGCAGTAATAACACTTCACTTCTGCCTGACATTCAATAATTTTCTATGTGCTTTCTCATTTGGTTTTCCACAAGAACCCTATTGGGTTATCAATGAATTTATTCATTAATTCATCAAAAAAGGATTCTGAAAATGGGTTAGATATCATTAGCTCATTTTACAGATAGAAAATAAAAGCCTACAGAGGTTAGGTATTTTACTTTAGACCACACCCTGAGTTATGGTGAACCTGGGCTCAAATCCGTGTCTTATGACTGAGCCCAGGGCTTTTCTCCCTCTACCCCAAGCTGGCCACTCAACTCCGTCAACTGGATATTCAGATTGCACAATTTACACAAACAAAAAGATTTCTGAAAACATCTACTTTTTGCTTAAGATTTTTAGTTTTCTGAGTATCTCATCTCATGGATTTTATGATTTAAGAAATATACATTAGTAAAAAAAAAAAAAAAAAGACACTTGTTCTGAGCGCTAAGAATGTCCTCGAGTTGATGACACTGATGATGACACATTGAGTTCACCTGCCGGATGTTTTCCCTGTAGTCAGTGTCAACCCTACAATTACGGTGGTGCAAGAATCACTGACCCCTGCAACACCTTCTTTAAACAATCAACATATCCACATCACATGCTTTGAAATTAACTGTACCTTTGAGATGTACCCTGGATGATTCTTACTTTCATTAAGAAAATACAAAAAAGACTTTGGAATTGGAATCCAGGCTTTAGAATACCAACTTAGTAAAACCACGGTTCACTCATTTTTTTCCATGTCAATCATAAGTTCTCAAGTTATTTCAATAGGTGTAAAACTTGACAGATACTTGAAAAATAATTATGTTTTCAATTAAGCATTTGCAGTTTCAAAGACTCCATTATATGCAAGTTAGATATTAGCACTGTACTTCAAATAAGTCAGAAGATGAATCAATTCTTTTGATCAGAAGTCAAAAAACAGAGTACAATGATTCCAGCTCAATTAGTAACTTTTATGCACTTTGAAACTGACCTAGCTTCAGAAAAGTAATATCCAATGAAATAACACACCTACACACAAATTAAAACTACATTCTCTAAAGTGCAAAAATATCTAAAAGTTAAAAGAGGTCACTGCCCAAGTCTTAGCCAACTGATGTAATACAAAGTTCAAACACGAGAGGGCAACAAAGATTTTTTAAAGAAAAAGTTGGATCTCATAACCTAAGATTCCTGGAAATAGCTCCACATTTTCACCCAAATTATAAACATCTGTTAAATGAACAAAGATACTGTGATTATTTGAGAATAAAATGTAAGACAGCTGATCCATCAAAAGGATAAAAAGATAAGCACCTAACATTTCCTGGCTGCAAGTTCTGTCCACTTTAGAAAAAGATGAATACTCACAGTGAAATACCGGAGGGAGGGTAAGTATGGGAACAAACAGATGACATTGACATGCTGATTAATTATCAGACTGTTCTTCTCTAAGACTGAATACTAGTGCAACTGAATGTCTAAATATAAAGTACACAAAGATGAACTTAATGTTTGTAATATATTACAAAGTTGAAATTCACTCCATTAGCCCAGACCAAAAACCAGACAACTAAACATTTTTGGTACATTAAGTAAAGAGTATTTCCTTTATTTCATATTTTTCTCTCATCTTAATTTTTTTCTATCTAAATTGGGGGTTAAAAAACCAAGAGACCAAGTAATAAAAAGCAAACTGTCACTCTGTGAATAGTTAATGAAATTAATATTCTCTCAGAATAATTCTAAAGCAGTTTCAAGGAAGAAAACTACGGCTTTTTGGAATTGTATTTTATAAGTACTAATAAATAAATGCTTCAAAAATGTTAAGTTTTATTTCTTCTTGGAAGTAATTCTTTATAAATGTGCATTTTTTAAAAATCTAATCTACCAGAAACATTTCTTCCACAGATTTTTCTTCATAAAAATGGAATTATTTTAATTTTGAAACAAGTGAATGCAGGTGCTCTTGCTACAGCATGAAAGTATAGTGCACAGTGAGAGAGGGAAAAAAGAAATATGATGTAAAATGCTTTCCTCCAGCGAGTAAAATGATTTTAAATTCAGCTCTTCTATGATAAAAATGAAACAACTGAGAACAATCTCTTCATGATGCATGCACCAATATTATTATCTAGGAAATCAGGTACCTCTGGCAACTGGTGCACCAAAGAACTTGCTTTTAACTCTTGTGTAGCAGTAACACACACAACCCACCTTACGTCCCTGTTATCTAAGGACTGAAAATGAAAATATGATGATTCTGAACCTTTAAGTATCTGATTATATAGTAAATAACTGGAGGTATTAGTAAGCTGCTGGCAATACAAAATATTTGAAAATACTTTTAAACTAAAATAGGTTGATTTAAATCTACTAGTCTCTTACTGAAGTGTGATTTTTTTTTCCCCAGTGTGAAAACCACAATTCAACTCAGTGACATTATAATATATGCAAATTTGACCAAACTGTGATATTATGAGAATGTACTGTCAACAAAATACTGCTTTGTGAGGGGTACAAAGAATGTATATTTGCACTTTATTGCAAAGCTTTGCTACAGTAAGTGTGTTTTCAAACTAACTTGTGCCAAAGCTTAACAGGAAACTTTTAAACGAAAAGTTGGTTGAAAAGGCAAGAAAAAGCTGAGGACCTGTGCGAAGTTGGCCCCAGATCTCACAGAGCAGCATTGACGGGGTGTCAGTTTTACCTACTTTAAGCACTGACCTCTAAACAGTCTTGTGCTCCACAACTGATAGCAGGACCATCTGGAGAAAGAGACGGACGTATACAACAACAGACAGACAGAAAGAGGAGTGTGCTTTCTTGCTTAAAAAGGCTCTAAGAGAATAAAATTCACAAATAAATGGACCAGCCCATAAATTCTGTTATATAGGCGTTTACCCCTTAGACGTTCACTCAGCACACATACTTTTAGTCCAACTGTCTACTACAGTTATTTCACTTTCTGCTTTTGTTCTAGATCCTGTTTTTTCCCCAGAGTTTGGATTTTATAGTCTGCTCACAAGTCACTTTTACTCTGATTTCACCTCGGCATTATACCCTCTGAGTAACTAGTCAAAATGATCCACCCCTAGCTACCCGTCTCTAAAAACCCTGTCTCCAATTAACTCATGATCTCATTACTGCAGCAGTGCCATTTAAAAATGCTGGGTCTTAAATTCTCAAATTCCCTTAATAGGCAGCTAAAGGGGGCAATACCAAAGACTTGTACTGACCTCCAATTGTAGAGCCGGGGGCCGTTCCAGAAACACGATTATACTCCTCCTTTCTGCAGAGTTCACCTTTCTCAGATCCTCTATTCTACATCTATAAAATGAACACATTTCGACTTGTAACATATGCCACAGTGGGTTGCACTCATTATTAAATGCTATATCTTACACTGTAACTTAATTTAGCACTGTTTATGTCTTATTCACTTAAAGCAACAGTGTTGTTCTTGAAGTCAGAGATTGTTTTCACACCCCTTCACAATACTAGCAGTAGTGATCCTTTCCACGCAGTGCAAGCTCAACAAACATTTGATTAATTGATGAACCTCTGCATTTCCCAGGGATTCTCTAAATAGGTTATCAACAAAAGTGTGCGTTTATTTCCGGCCTCTGTAGGTATGGTCTCAGGCAAGGTACTTGACAGTTAGTCAATGATAAAATGAAAAGGATGGTACTAAATGGCGCCTAAGTCTCTTCCAGTAAGTAACATTACAGAAGCTCATGAGACAAAACCCAACCCCCAACACAGCACTGTATCTATTCATACCAGCAATGTACTTTTCTTCAGAGGAAAGGGGTCAGCAACCTTCTGGGCACAGTTACCACCAGTGGAGCTAGGATGGGGAATGGGGAGGGAAAATAAATGAAGGGTGAAGAGAAAATGAACAAAGGTGAGTGATAAGTGGAATCGCTAAGATGCCACCAGGTGTCACAATTGTTACTGTGCCACACACTGTCCTCCGATGTATTCTAGCATACCTAGGAGCCGTTTACAAAAGCAGCCACAGCCAGATGTGTGGGTGCTTCGATTTTCCCATGCTGCCCTCACTAGCCCTCCTAGTACCCTGCACATTTTATTGACCTTGAGTAGGGCACAAGTCCTGCATAGAATTCTGCAAAGCAGTGCTATTAGGCCTCATATACTGTAATAACAACTCTTGGGGTCCCCAAATCTCCACAAGGAAAGTAGATGACTGACAAACATGAAATAACTGTCATGCAGTCACCTCTTTTGAAATTTAATTCATGGACCAAAAGTGATGTTCTCGGCCAGCACCGTCCAAGAGAAGTAAAATCCAAGTCACGTATGTAATTTAAAACATTCTACTAGCCACATTAAAAAAATTAATAGATAAAATTAATTTTAACAATACGTTTAAACTCAGTATAACCAAAATATTATCACTGGAACATATAATCAATATAAAAATTATGCACCCTGACTGGTGTGGCTCAGTGGGTTGGGTGTCATCCCTTGAGCCAAAAGGTCACCAGTTGATTCCTGGTCACAGCACATGCCTGGGTTTCAGGCCAGGTTCCTAGCTGGGGGTGTGCAAGGGGGAACCGACCAGTTTCTCCCCCTCTTCTTCTCCCTCTTTTCCCCTCTCCCTAAAAATACGTACATAAAATCTAAATATACGTACAAAAACTATTCATGAGATGTTTTACTTTTTCTTTTTGGACTAAGTCTTTGAAATCTAAAACATATTTTATGCTTACAACACACATCAATTTAATACTAAGTTCATCAGAAATACTTAGTCTGTATTTGGATTGTATAAAATTTACAGTTTAAAAAGTCCATGCACGTGCCCAAGTTGTTTCCAAACTTATTTAAGTTTTCCAATACCTGAATCAAATATCAATTTTAAGAATTCTATAAATCAAGTGTCAATTTTAAAAATTATATAAAATTTTAAATTCACTTCCTTATCATCATGGCCATATTTCAGGTACTTGACAGCCACGTGTCTTAAGTGGCTGCCTGGATTCTTTTAAACCTGAACCTAACTAAAAGATGTTGCGCCTTCAATACCACGGCCTTCTACAGCACCCACCTGGTGCTCAAATTATGCCAAGTATTTTCTGCCCCACTACTAATCCTTACTTAAACTGTCCACATTTCAGTGTTGATCACTTAAGAAGCAGCTCTTTCCAAAGACTGAACAACTTCCTTTAGCTCAGACAGACATATCTCAATTCAGGGAAAGAATGGAGACACGGAGATGCAGAGACATAGAGTTCATTTCTGAGGTAAGGGCTGAAAATCCTGACATCGTTACTTCTCTGTCCAGGACATCTGTCACCCTTCAGAAGTTATGGCCATTGTTTATAATGAGCCTCTCGACTTCCATACTCACAACAGCTGTCACTACATCCTCAGATTCTTCCCCTTCTTCAAGCCCTCCCTCCCAGCCTGACCCCCACAACCTCCCGTCTCTAGCCAACTCTCTACCCTATATTCTAGGAGCCCCTTTTTAATTCATTCTGAACAGTGCTTATTGTTGACACACTGAAACATCTGAATAATTCAATAAATGAATCTCGAATTATCCTATCATTCATTGGTCTAGGTACCCAAGTTATGCTGAGAAAAGCTTTTCTGAATATACATGAAAAGCATACCCCCACCCTTCCCCAAAGGAACCAATTACAAACACTACAGCTTTCCCTCCCTATGTCAAAGTTCAGTGTTCCTCCTGCAGCTGATTTAAAAGTTGATCTTCTAAAGGAGCTGGATTCCTAAGGTAGTTCTATTTTGAGCCTTCTTCCTGTTCTGAAGCTAAAGTTGGAAGGGCTTAGGGGGTGATGTCATGGAAGGGAGACCACTGGCTTTTACACAAGGGTCTTCTCCAGCAACCCCGGGGATGCTCAGATGGTGGAAACTAGGGGAAATAAATATTCACTATTCATCTCTTTCCCCTCCCTCCCATTTGAGTCCCAGCTATTCATTAGCCAGCAAGAAACCACGTTCAAATAAGCATGCAAACATATTTACACATTTTACTCTTTAAGTATCTCAGAAATGAAAACACAGGGGAGAAGGAAAATGCCTCAATGAAGGGGACAAGGGTGACCACCTCTTGTCTCCACCCATCATCACCACCTCCCCAAATATCTATCATAGACTATGGGCAAAGAGGATGGGAGGGACAGCTGGTAAGAAGAATAAAGGGATTATAAATCTAGGAAGCCAAAAGAGGGAAATGGTACAGAAGACAGTCAGGACAGAAAGGAGACAGACCCTTGAGTCTCTTCTTTTTCACGGTTCTCTCCTCCCTTTTGTGTGGTTAGATTTGGGGATGGGTGTGCCTTCTGCTTTGGGAGGCATATTTGGTTCTGGAGAACGAAGAGGGGCCAGGGTGGGGCCCAGGGAAAGAGAGCCAGAAACTGCTTAGGCGTGATTCTGGGTTAAGCTCTTAGGGGGAAAATGACGGGTACTCCAGGGGGACAGCTGAGAGTTCCATTAGAAAACCTAGTGTGGAATAAATAACGGCACTGGACCAAAGGGGGGGTCACCTCTGTCTCTCGATCTAAACGTAGCAGTTAGTTGCTGAATGGTGGGGTGCAAGTCCAGAGAGAAGAAAAAATCCCAAGACATCTGTAGACCACAACTTGCCAGGCAGGGGGGACAGATGTGCCCAGTGCAACCGGCAGGTGAAAGACGCAGTTTCTGGCCAATTCTGGGATGAGGGTTGGCTAAAAGCTCTGGGGAACAGAGGATTCCCTCGTTTCTTGGCTCACCTCTCCCCCAAAGCTGGAATAAGCACAGGTGTGGTCCTTCTCCAAGAAGGTGGCTTCTGGTGAGTGGGCAGCAGAGTGAGGGAAAGGACTCTTTGGCGTGGGATGGCAGGGAGAAGCCCTCGGGTCAGCTAAGGCCAGGAGCAGGCGGTCTCCGCCAAGTCCCCTCCCCCTTCTGGAAAAGCGACCTGGACCGGCATAAATTACAGCAATACACCCCCCTCCCCAAAAATGCTTCTAATAAAAGAAACAGCCTCTCATGACTACATAAAAAACTGCAAGCTCTGGTTGATGAAAATAAACAGGTGAGCCGGGAGAAGCGGGAAAAGACTGGAGCTGAGAGAATGAACGTGAAGAGAAATCGAGGCTTCCCCGCCCTCCCTACACACCCTCTCCCCTCTAGCTCGGGAGAATCTGCGTGGCAGGTTGCAAGCTAAAAATGCCCCGGTGACAGAGCCCCATCTCTCCGTCCCGCGCCCGTTCTCTCTCCTACCCCCGGGTCAGACGTCCCAGCCTCGTGCGAGCGCCCCATCCCTGGAATGCGCGGGGCTCGCCCTCACCCCAGACCGCCGCCGCCGCGGGGACTCCGGTCTTCCTCTCTCCTACCTCCCTCCTCCTCCTCCTCCGCCTCCTCCTCGTAGACTCCTCCCGCCGGATCCTTCATGTAAACAACATCCAGGCTCTATTTACAGTCGCCGCCGGACCTCGAGGGACCCACGCCAGCACCCTGGAAGAAGGCGGGGGTAGGGGAAAAGCGAGTGCGCAACATTTACACACATACACACCCCACCCCGCCCCTCCGCGCCGCTCCCCCTCCTCGGGGCCGGAGCGGGGCGCCCGGGGGCCACCCGCGCCCGGTACATCCAGCGCGATGCCTGACATCCCAGCTGGGGCCTAAGGGAAACCGCGGAAATGCCCCTGGGCGAGGTCGCCCCCCCTACCCCGCAGGAAGAAAAACACACCGCAACAACAAACCCCGGCAAGCAACATGCTCCAAGTCCGTGCATGAGTGCGGAGCCCCGAGCCCGCCCCGCGTCGCTTCCCCGTCGCCCCACTACTTACCCGGGGATGACGAGCTGCGTACGGTCCCCTCAGGTGGCCGAAGGCAGGCAGGCGACGGGCACTAGCTCGCCCTCGGCCCTCGCCCCCGCCCTACCCGCCCTCGATCCGCCCCCTAAGCGGGCGCCGAGCCGGTCAAGCCCCGCGGTGCGTGTGCGTGTGCGCGCGCCGCGGCCGGCCCCGCGAACGCCTCTTCGCCCCTCGGCTCACCGCGCCCCCGGGCGGGCGGGCTCCGGCGCCCACGGCCAGCGCTGCACGGCGGCGCACGGGCGCGCACACGGACGTAGACACTCGGCGGCACGGAACCCTGCGGCCGCACGCCTCCCGCAGGCGCCCAGCCCCCGCACGCGCCGTCGCCCCCGCGCCGGGCCCGCCACCCCCACACCCACCTGCGCCCCCGCGGGTCCCGAGCCCCCCTTCCTTTGTTCTTCCTGCTATTTGCATGAGGAATATCTAATGACGCAGCAAGGCTCGCCACAACGTGACCGTCGCCATTTTTCTGTTTTTATTCTATCTCTGCCATGTGATAGATTGGGCGGGTGGGGGGGGGAGAGTTTGGAAAAGGGAGAGAGACGGGATTAAAAAAAAAAAAAAAAAAAACTTCCGGGTCTCATGACCGGGAAGGGAGAAAAACAAAAGAGAGACGAGACACAACTGCAAGGGAAGGGTGTGTGTGTGTGCGCGCGTGTGTGTGCGTGCGCGCGCACCCTGTCCTCCTCTGCTCCGCGAAAAGAGGCTGCCGCAGCGGACAAGGAGCATCCTCCAACGTAGGGAGCCCAGGGACCATCGGCGGGTCCAGGTCGCACCTTCCAGCCAAGGCGGTCGCTTGTCCTGGTCCCACACCCGCCGCAAACGCTCGGCGAAGCTGTCA
Source organism: Macrotus californicus (assembly GCA_007922815.1). Taxonomy (NCBI): domain Eukaryota; kingdom Metazoa; phylum Chordata; class Mammalia; order Chiroptera; family Phyllostomidae; genus Macrotus; species Macrotus californicus. The sequence goes on from VMDR010004284.1 coordinate 51,094, forward strand.
GTTTGGTCCTTTCTGGTGGCCTCCACTTGCCGGTCCACCTCAGAGCTCCCGGGCGAGTGTACTGTTCTGGGTTACGTTCAGAGAGGTCTCACTATTACCTAAGGAAAGAAATGATAAAGTGTTTCCCAAGTTTCAAAATAGTTTGCTTCGATTATGTTGTTTATAACAACCGCGGGCCAACGCCAGGCAGCATCTAATACCAGTTTGAATCCTTCCACTCTTTCTCTACCCCTTTTCTCTCTTTGCTCAAAGTGGGACGCACCTTTGTATTGTATTTTATGCGGGCAGGGGAAGGGTTGTTAAGTGGGAACGGACTGTGTACATCCAGGACTGATGTCTTTGGAAGAAATTTCTAATACGTGGTCGTTTAGGGTCGGGGAGCGTTTTTAAAGAAGACAATTGCTTGGAGCAAGGTGGATTCATGTTGCACTGTCTTACATTCAGAGGGCGTGATAGATATTTCATTCTTTCCCAAGTCCCGTGTTCACGGTAGCTGGAAAAAAAAAGAATATTTGGGAATTCTGCCATGTTTTTCAGTGAGATATAAAATTTTGTACTTTTGTTTACTGCTGTATTTCCTTTGGGCACTTTCACTTTTCTTTCTCTTGAGTTTCCTTTCTGATTTCTTGTCTGTATTTCATAATTCGAAGCAGAAATGGCCTGGGTTCCGCAATTTACAGGGGAAGAAACTGAGGCCCTGAGCAGTGATGGAGTTGCCGCAGGTCACACATTTGAGTGGAGTTTGCATTCAGCCCCACTCGCCTGATAACGCTGTTAGGGGGTTGGAGATGGAGGGTGAGGGATGGGCGTGGAGAGGGGGGATTGCTTAGTAATGTATGGCAGAAGTTCTGCTTTGTAAAATTAATATCCAACAAATTAATATCCAAAGATGGAGAATACTCACCAGATCATTTCCTTCTTAGGATAGGTATGAATTGATTGCTTCTTCAAGACCCCCTTTCTTAGAATTTGACCTAAGTGTATCTGTTAATTCAGATTCCACTTCACTTTTACCTGGGAAAGTTTGTCATCTCCCTGAACAGCCCTACGTGATTGTTATGATTTTTTTTTTTTTAAGAATCACCAAGTTGACCTCTCCCTCTTTGTGCACCCACGGTGTCCTTTGAATATTACTTCCTGGTGACTTTGACACTTCAGTTAACTAGAGGGTAAGGTTGGAGGGCCAGAGACATAATATGTGCATTTTATATCTCCCATGTTTAGTGCCCTATCTGGCAATAAGTGAGAAAAGGAAGGAGGCCTGTGAAGATTTTTCCGTATAATTCCATCCTGACCATCTGCAGGAAATTCCTTCGGTGTTTCTGATAAAGGCAGAACACTAAAGATGCTTTCTGGCTCTTATACCTTTGCAGACCATTTTTGGCAGACTTCCAGTTAAACAGAGACAAGCAAAACATAATTTGTTTTCTTAATTTTTTTTGAACTAAGTGCTTTCTTTCCCCCTCTTTTATTTATTTTTGTACACTATGTTTGGTTCCTCTTCTTCAAGTTCACTCCAATTCATATGATTAGTTATGCCAACACTTACCCTTTGACTTTTGCTGTCATAGACTCCAAAAGGTTGGTGAGGTTAAGCTGTGATTTAGCCCTACTCATCCTGGAATCAAATCACAGGCAACATTCTTAATGAGATCCTGGTTCCTCCTGAAAGCCAGTGAACTAAGTGAGGAGGCTGGCAATGAAGGAGGCAGGCTGAAGAGGGCTGCTGAAAAGATGTCCGCATCTGGACAAAAACTGCACATTTGCAGCTTTAAAGACTGGAGAGTAATTGATGTTGGCAATTATATTTACATCTCAGCGAAGGGTCTGGATCGTCACAGATGAGTTCATGCTCTTCCAGACTGATGAGGTTCCATTGCGTACATGAACACGAGCTGCATGCATTCCTTCCTCTGCGTGGGGCACGTGAAGTTGCTATCCCTGATGATGACATCATTACTGATCATGTATTCATCCCAGATAATAATAGTGTGATGGTAATTTTAAGTGTTAACAATATCACCTTCCAGCAAGGTGGAGATGAAACCTAATTGTATTTAAAGTCATGTGCTCCCTTAAATGCAAAGCTGAGGAGAGAAAAAAGGAACATTGCTCAAAAATAGAGGAAATACCTCCAGAGCTCTTGTCTTCTGGGTATGTGCACTCACACATTACAAAGGAGAGCAAAGTTTAGTTTTCTGGGTTACCACAGAGCTGCTGATGAAAGAGAGCTGTTACAGGCACACCAGCAATCTTCAATCTCTCCAATACACACTTGAAAAATAATAATGTGGTGTGTGAGAGCACGGACTTTGGAATCAGGTCCATTAGCTGTGCCTCCCTGGGCAAGTTATTCATCAATTCTGATTCTCAGTTTCTTTACTCATGAAATGAGGAATAGCACCTGGCTCAAAGAGGAGTTTTTAGGATTGAAATTTAATAAAATATATGTAAAGACCTAGCACGATACTTGTGACATAATCTTTAAATGAGTGGTTGTAATAATTTTTTAATTGTATTTGCCCCATGCACTTCTTAGAATTGTTCTATCCCTTTTGGCTTTCTGCTCTTGAACATTCAGCAAACCCACTATTAGTGAAAGTTCTGTGAGTATGAAGATAAATAAGAACAGGTTCTGCCCTCAGTAAGTTCCTGCGAACCTCAGAAGACACATATTCAAGTAACTATACTGGTGCTGGTAGGCTAAAGACACGAACTTGATTTTACCACTTTTTGATGACCTACCTGAGAAGTATTTAATTAAGATCTAGATTCATTAATACCCAGGCAATGACAAAGCTTATGGAAGTAGTTAGGAAAATGCTCGAGAAAAAACCCCAAACAAACAAAAATGCTCACATTTTCACCACATGAGGAAGATTACTTTTAAAAGTCCACCTAATCAGTGTAATTCTGCAGCTTTTAGTAACAGTTTTCTGGTCCTGTATAAAAGTCAGGCTTCTTTTGCATGTGTGTGAAAAGTACGCAGGTTGTACTTTGAAGTAATGTTGGAAGATGTAGTTAATAGGAAGCACTTCTGGTTGTTAATTAATTAGACCACTTTAATCAAGAACTATTTTCTGAGAAACTTATTCCCAGCCCTGGGTCAGGAGCTAAAAAAAATAAAGATAATGAAGACATAGACTTTGCCCTTGAGGAACTCATCAAGTGTTTATTGATTACCTACTGGGGATGCAGTGGTGAACAAGATACTCAGCTTATTTGCAGGAGATTGATGTATACAGATATCTTTCCACTTTCCTCAAGAAGTGTGCAACTGGCACAAGGTTTGGGCACAGCAAAATATCTATATCCTGCCCACCACTCCAAAGAGCAATTCTTGAAAGAACTGCTTGGTCTCTAACCGCCCGAGTGAACTTGGGAGTCTCTCTGGCGTTAGGCAAAAGTGTGAAGTGATCAAGTCGTATTCAGTTCTCGAGGCTGAGCTATTTAAATGGCCTCTAGTCCCTCAGTTCCTGTCTTTCTGAACTGCTTTGTCCTCCAAAGGACTACTGCAGTGTTGATTCCAAAATGCAAACCCGGTCCCATTATTCCTCCACTTAGAAACTGCCACAACTGCTCATTACATGTCAAGCAGGGCACACGAGACCCTTTGTGATCTTGCTCTGCCAAGCCTTCCAGCCTCATCCTCCATTACTCACATGTAGGGTTTGCCAGATTAGTAAATAAAAATACAGGATACCTAGTTAAATGTAAATTCTAGGTAAATAACACCTTTTTGATATAAATGTGCCCCAGATGTTGCCTGGGACACACATACTAAAATGTATTCCTTGTTTATCTGATATCTGAATGTAAGTAAGCATCCTGTATTTTATCTGGCCACCCTACTGATGCCAGTCTGATTGATTAACTTGCCATTTCCCACTAGTCCATCATGCCTTTGTAAGTGCTCGATAACCTCTCAACCCTGCTCCTTATTCATGTTCTGTTGCTTCTTCAAAAGCCAGTCATGGGGTTCTGGGACTCTGCAGTTGGGGGTTTGGAATCCATGTGCTGGGAACGGGCCTGGCCACCTGTGTGCCTCGTTTAGTAACTGGGCTTCGGCCCCAGTTCATGTTCATCTTTTCCATTCTCCCTCCTGGAACTGGAGTTCTGCCCTGAACCCCAGTTTACTTGGCTGGAACCCCACGTGATTTTTCATCCTTGCCAACTCCCTGAGGCTAAGGGGCTAGGTTCTTCTCCCAGCTGCTGGCTGGGCTCCTGACCTAACCTGGATGGGTCACTGAAACCTGCCTCCAATGCGGCCACCTTCCTGTCTTGCCTTCTACAAAGGATGGATAACAGACTCAAATGAAATCAAGTTTGTAAAAGTGGTTTGTAAAGTGTAAAGCCTTTCTGATGGTAATCTAGCTTAGAGACTAAATTTTAAGCCCTTCACCTACTGTTGTATATGGAAGCCCCTCTCTAAAGTGCTCTGGATTTCCCTTGTTTCTCCTCATGCCCAGTGATATAAATGATGTGGAAAATTTCCAAATGTCCTCTAATTTTGATTAGTGCATTCCACTACACTGGCTGTTGCATCACTTTTTAAAATTTATTTATTTATTTATTTATTTATTTATTTATTTATGTTGCTTATGCTATCACACTTGTCCCAATTTCCCCCCTGAACCCCCCTCCACCCAGTACCCCCAATTCCCTCAGGCCATCTCACACCATTGTTCATGTCCATGGGTCATGCATATAAATTCTTTGGCTACTCCATTTCCTATACTGTACTTTACATCCCCATGGCTATTCTGTCACTACCAATTTGTACTCCTTAATCCCTTCATCTTTTCCCCCATTCCCCCAGGCACCCTCCCCACTGGCCACCATCCCAATGTTCTCCATTTCTGTGATTCTGTTTCTGTTCTGCTTGTTTGCTTAGTTTGTTTTTAGAGTCAGTTGTTGATAGTTATCTATTTATTACCATTTTAATGTTGATAGTTTTGATCTTCTTCTTTTTCTTAAATAAGTCCCTTTAACATTTCCTGTAATAATCGTTTGGTGATGATGAATTCCTTTAGTTTTTTTTTTCCATCTGGGAAGCTCTTTATCTGCCCTTCGATTCTAAATGATAGCTTTGCTGGGTAGAGCAATCTAGGTTGTAGGTCCTTGCTTTTCATCACTTTGAATACTTGTTGCCAATCCCTTCTAGCCTGCAAAGTTTCTTTTGAGAAATCAGCCAACAGTCTTATGGGAACACCTTTGTAGGTAACTCTCTGCTTTTCTCTTGCTGCTTTTGAGATTCTCTCTTTATCTTTAACCCTTGACATTTTAGGTGTGGTCCTCTTTGTATACATCTTGTTTGGAACTCTCTGTGCTTCCTGAACTTGTATGTCTATTTCCTTTACCAAATTAGGAAAGTTCTCTTTAAATTATTTTTTCAAATAGGTTTCCAATTTCTTGCTCTTTCTCTTCTCCTTCTGGCACCCCTATGATGCTAACATTGGAATATTTGAAGTTGTCCCAGAGGCATCATACATATCCTTGATTTTTTAGATTCTTTTTTCTTCTTGCTGTGCTGATTAGATGTCTTTTTCTTCATGTTCCAAATCATTGATTTGATTCTTGGCTTCATAAACTCTGCTGTTGATTCCTTGTAAATTGTTCTTTATTTCAATTAGTGCTTCCTTCATTTCTAATTAGATCATTTTATGCTGTTGAAGTGTTCACTGAGTTCCTTGACTATCCTTATAACCAGTGTTTTGAACTCTGCATCTGGTAATTTGCTTATCTCAATTTTGTTTAGTTCTTTTTCTGGAATTTTGTTCTGTTCTTTCATTTGGGCCATATTTCTTTGTCTCCTTATTTTGGCAGCCTCTTTGTGTTTGTTTCTATGTATTAGGTAGAGCTGCTTTGACTCTGTGTCTTGGTTGCGTGGACTAATATGTAGTAGGTGTCCTGTAGGGTCCAGTGGCACAGCCTCCCCTATCACCCAAGCTAGGTACTCGAGGTACATCCTCTGTGTGGGCTGAATACACCCTCCTCTTGTATATAAGTCTTGATTGCTATTAGCAGGTCAATGGGAGGTATTTACCCAGTCTAGACAGCTGGTAGGACTGGCTGTGACCCTTGGCCATTAACCACCATCCTCCATGGCTTGTGGAGGTAGCTCGGTGGTGCTGCAATGTGGTCTGTAACTGTCTGCTGAGTACCCAGGCTCTGGGATTTCCCTGGTGGTGCAGGCCAAGGTGAGACTCCACTTGTGTTCTGTCTGGAGTACCTTGGCATAAGCTATAAAGTGATCTGCAAATGGCTGCTGCTAGTGCTAGACCTAGGGCCACTCAGTGAAAGGTATGGGGACTGTGCTCAGTTGTTGCTTGTTTGAGTAGATTTAGGAAGGACTGAGGCTTGAGCCTGGCCCAGTCCTTCATATGGAAAAGCCACTGTTACCAGCTTGGGCGGGCCCATAAATTAGATGGGGCGGACCCTTAGGTAACTGTCAGGGAAGATCTTACTGTGTGAGCCAGATTGATGGAGATTCATATATGGTGTTCCTGCACTGTGGTTCTGTGTGGGACAGGGCTCAGAAAAGGTACAATGGCCTCTGTCTGGGAGGAAGCTTCCTCCAGCTCTCACCCTGATGCCAAACACTTCAGTTCCTTCCTGTATGCCACTGGTGCCCTTCAAGGTGCTGGAGCTCAGAGGGAGTGAGTCTGAATAAGTCCATGTCGGCTCTTGCATTATGAATAGCTCTAGACCAACGGCTTTAATTTTTAAAATTTTAATTTTATGATCCAGGACACACCTCTTCATAACTAAAACTAAAGTCTCATCAACTCTGATATTTTCTGTTATATTCATCTTTTAAAAATTGGTCAACCCACCAAATTAATTTCATCATCCACTAATGGGTTGTGACTTGCATCTTACTAAGCACTGATCTGCACTATTTTCACTGAGATTTCCTGTGTTAACCAACTGACCAGGACAACTGTCAAATGTCCACCTCATTTAGTGCTATTTCCAGTAGGACCCACCTTACTCAAAAAAGGACCTGAGATCACCTCATTAAGTCACAGTTGTCCCTCTGATAAGGTCAGCAAGCAGCCTACTGTAGCTGGACTTTCTAAGCTGCCTGAGGTTAATATGTAAAATTCTTGGCAAGGCTATTTATAAAGAAGGATGACTGCAGAATTAGCACAAGTGGCAACTACATTCATCTTAGAATAGGGATATTGTTTGGGGGCAATTCTTTCTCAGACTTTAAAATTATTCCTGGTTAAGTTAAAGAGGCTTTTAGGTTTCTGAGGTTTCACATTGATTTTAGAGATGAAACATAAATGAAAGCTTTCTCTCTCACTGCTATGATTTTGTTTTACTCTCTTTCCCCCTAAATGGTCAGCAGTTAGTCTGATATTCAGACTGCTTCAAGAAGCTGGGCAACAGTAGATTCCAGAGAAAATAAGGAAAATGTGTGGAAAGGATGCATGGTCCAAAGGGAGGAAAAGAAGACAAATTATCTAAGGAATTCCATGCTACAGGTAGTCAAGCCAGCTGCTAGAATTCAGAACTCCCCTCCCTCCAATGCCCCTTTTGTTGTATTCAGGGCTGCCTCATTCATTTTCCTTTATGGTAGGGTTTTACTTTTGTTTGTTTTGTAGGCCTTGAAAAGACTAGTTTCAGATCAATAGTGGCACAAAAGCAAGATTGAAGAGAATTCAAGCAAGAACAGGAGGAGAGGAATTAGAGACAGATAGTAGAGACAATTGTTTGGCTACAAAGGGTTAGAGAAATAAAATGGTAACCAAATGAGCAACGTAGCGTCCAGGGGAGAGTTTTGTTTGCCTTTACAGTGCTTGAAATGATTTGTTTGTATACTGACGGAAATGGTCCAGTAGAAGAGAAATTCATGATGTAGGACAGAGAGGGTCTTATGTTCTTGAGTCTGCAAGAGGGCGGGCTGCAATGTACAAGGGGAAGCTTTCACCTATGAGCACTGAGAGTGCAGCCTGACAGGCAGGAGGTAAGGCGGGGTCTGAGGGGTGCACCTGCACGGACATATGGATGTGGTAAAAGTGATTAGACGTTCTCTTCTGGCTCTTTTCTCACTGAGTAAAGAAGTGCCCTCATCAGCGGGGAGTGAGGATGAGGGATAAGAGAGGAATAGGTATGAAACTGTCCGTTAGTGGAAAGGGAATGTAGGAATGTAGAATGTAGGAAAGTGAACGGGTCAGGGAGCTGTAGGATGTTAGCTAGGATACAGCAAGGGCCTACTTAGGTTCCTGGTGGCAAGTTTAAAATCAGACCAATGTAGGTGAAAAGTGGAATTTAACTGGGTAGGGTTTTTTACCAATTACTACTGGAAATGAAGACGGAACTAAGGTGATCAAGGAAGTTTACTGGGAATGTTTACATTTATTGACCCTGAATTTTAAGCTAAGAAAAGAGGAAATAGAGGGCCTCTGGGGTAAGGGACAGTAATAGCATAGTAATAATAATAATAATGCCTAGGATGCTCCTTTCCCTGGTCTTTGCATGACTAATTCCATCTTCTGGTTCATTCCTTCTCTGACATTGCTCTTTTAACTCTCTTTAGAGTAATTAAGGTATTTTTCTATTACTTTAAAAAAATCTATCCATCTATCCATTCATCCATCCATCATCCATCCATCCATCCATCTATCCATTTACCTGTTTCATACCAATAGAATATGTCAGAGCAGGGACCTTGCTGTAATATTCATTATTTTATAGCCACAGCAATTATTTCGCACAGGAAAGACTAAAAAGTATTTGGTGGAAGAATGATGAGTGATTAGGATGTGATTATCAGGTCTTCAGCATCCTGATCATGCTGTTCTACGTGTGCTCCTGTTTGCCGGTTTTCTCCTACCTCTGCCAAGAGAAAGCGGATCATCTCCCTAGAATTAGAGCTGTTTGCTAAACCTTCCACCTCGGGTCTCCTGCGAGGCCTTCCGAGGGTGTGGAGAGGAAAGCTCAAGGAGAATTTTGCCCCAGAGTTGTGCAGGCACCAGATTTCAAAGGTGAGCCAGAAAGGGTACCATGAAGACACAATAGTTTTCTGCTTTGCTTTGTTTAAAACATCTTTATTGAGGTTTAATTTAGATACCATAAAATTTGCCCGCTTTAAATGTAAACTTTGTTGAGTTTTAGTGAGATTATACAATTATACAACCATCATAATTCAGTTTTAGAACACTTCTGTCACCACAAAGTGTCCCCTTACGCCCATTTATAATCCATCTTTTTTCCTGCCCCCTGGCCCTAGGCAACCACTAATCTTTCTGTCTCTCCAGTTTTGCCTTTTCTAGAATTCCCATATAAATGAAATCACACAGGTCCTGGCCCAGTAACTCAGCTGGTTAGAGCATCATCCCAACACACACTAAGGTTGCAGATTCAGTCCCCCGTCAGGGCATATACAAAAATCAACAAATGAATGGATAAATAAGTGAAACAACAGGGCTGTCTGGTGTGGCTCAGCGGGTTGAGTGCTGGCCTGCAAACCGAAAGGTTACTGGTTCGAGTCTTTGTCAGGGCACATGCTGGGTTGTGGGGCAAATCCCTTGTTGGAGGCTTGCAACTGATAGATATTTTTCTCCCTCTTCCCCTTCTGCACCCTCTCTCTAAAAAATAAATAAAATATTTTTTAAATGTACAACAACTCATCGATATCTCTCTCTTTCTCTTCCTCTCTCTGTTTCTCTAAACAAATAAATAAAAAATAAAAATAAACAAAATCGTACAATATTTTGTCTTTGTGTCAGCCTCCTTCCACTCTACAGATAATACAACATGGTATTTATCGATTCAGCAGCTGATAGATACTATTTCCAATTTGGGGGCTATTATGAATATTACTGCTATATGTATTTGTATGCAAGTCTTTGTGTGGACATATGTTTTCATTTCTCTTGGGTAGATACCTAGGAGTTTAATTGCTAAGTCGAATGGTAAGTGTACGTTTAAGTTTTCACAAAGTGCTAGTTTTCCAAAGTGGCTATTCCCTCTTACATTTCCACTAGCAAAGTACGAGTTTCTCTATGTCCTTACCAACACATTAGTCTTTTTTGTTTTAGTCATCCTAGTAGGTGTGTAGTGGTATCGCGTTTTGGTTTTAATGTTCATTTCTTTTATGACTAATGATATCAAGCATCTTTTCATGTACTGTTGTGGTCCTGTCCGGCAGGACCGTGTGTTGTTGTGGACGGACAAGTGACAAACAAAATCACGCGGACTAAAGGAATCCAGTGGAGAAAAAGGGATGCGTGGCTGATCTCTCAATGATCAAGAGAGAAGGGCCGAGGGAGAGTGAGGGAGAGCCAGGGAGAGGGTGAGGGTGAGTGTGAGAGAAGTCCAGCCTGCGTGCCCACTCTTTCTCAGAGAGAGAGAGGGCAAGTGTGGGAGAGAGAGTGCGAGAGAGGACCAGAGCGGGCCAGAGAGTATGAGAGAGGGAGCCAGCCTGCGTGGCCACTCTCTCAATGAGAGAGAGAGGACCCAGACCCCTTGCCAGGACAGGCTTTAATTGATATCTTTATCAATTTAATAATTTAATATCTTCATCTTGTCATTTCCTAACTCTGCATCCTTAGACAAGTTACTTAATTTCTCTGATCCTTAATTACTTCATCTTAAAGTAATTATAAGAACAGTGCCATCTTTACACAATTGTGAGGATTAAATAAAATGACACAGGTAAAATGTATAATGCAGTGCATGACTCAATAGTTATTCACTGCAATGATTCTTAATT